>OY757931.1:46622443-46772443 GCA_963585895.1 Sepioteuthis lessoniana | reverse complement strand
AGGAAACAGGCCGCATGGACTAAGTGGGAGAGTGCAAAGGACAGAGCTGTCACATGGAGAGACCCCAAGCACATGGAACCAAAGAAATTAAGTTTCCTCATAAAAGCAGTTTACGACATCTTACCAACACCAGTCAACCTTCATGCTTGGGGGTTAACTACATCCGACCGATGCATCGCATGTGCGAAAACTCCGAGCCTCAAACATATTCTCACTGGATGTGAGTACGCTCTAAGAAGCTATACTTGGAGACATAACGAAGCCCTGGAGATTTTTTCTGAGATTTCAAAAACATGTGAGACTGCCAATAAAGCTCTAGATATTATCAACAACAGAGCAATCAATTCGTTAAAGAAGGAAATATTTCGAAAATTGCACGTGAAACCATCATTGCTCGAGTGCTGCACGGACTGGCACGACGTAACCGGTTTAAAACATAACTTCATATTTCCAACTGAAATAGCGTTAACAACAAAGCGTCCAGATATTGTCATTTGGTCCGTTAAAGCAAAAAAAGTTTTCGTCATTGAGTTAACGGTTAAGAAAATTTCGACTGGGCACATTAGCGTAAGTAGGAAAAATATGAAGATCTGCGAGAACAATGTGTCAGAAATGGCTGGATAACGAATGCATTTCCTATCGAAGTCGGATGCAGAGGTTTTATTGCCAACTCAATCTCCGTTTTCTTAACTAATCTTGGACTTCCTCCATCGGACAAGAGAAAATACATGGAAAAGATCCAAGATAAGGCTCTAACTGCATCAGCGTGGATCTGGCAATCCCACAGAGCGACAACAATATGACAAAGTCTGGTGGTGTCGTGAGATACTGCTGGGGCGTCCTGGACAAGTGGTAATGATGCTTCGGCCCCGAAACCATGCCTGAACCCAGAGTCATCATCTGATGAAGGCTTTGTTAGAAGCAATGCTGTTAACATCAGTTATTGTATGATACCTACTATGTATGTGTGTATATATATATATGTATATATGTGTATAAATGTGTATGTATATATATATATATATATATATATATGTTTTTGTAGCAAGGAAAATGATAATATTACTTGTAAGAAGTTAAGTAAAAAAAGAAAACTTCAAACATTCAACTGAATTTTGAGACAAAAAGACTTTTATAAGTTTGATTTTTGAAAACAGTAACTTGAACTCATTTACTTTGAATTAATTTGATTGAATTTAATTTGTTGCATTTCTTAATATTTTTAATTAATAATTTTTGCTTATTTATTGTTGCTTCTTGTTTGTTCCTAAATTCTAATGATATTATTGTTAGTTGCTTGATTGCTATATTTGAGTGATTCCGATTTAAAAATTCTTGCAATTAAAACAAAAGTGATTGTGATTTTTCATAATTAAATTAAGAATATGAAAATTTAAGCAGTGTTTGTTAAATTGTTTTTAAAATTTAGACGAATAAACGAAAAATTTTGTCATTAAAACCGTATTTATTTACAAACACGACCGACAGTCAGTGATGTTTAAGTTTATATTTTCTTATCAATTATTGTTTTTCTTAATTTCAATTAAAATTAATAAAAACCATCGTCTCCAAACGTCTCTTTCTTTTCTTTCTTGTTACATTTTAAAAAGTTTTAAAATCTTTATTTAAAAAAACGACTTTGTGATTATAATTCAACGTTGTCATGAAGCGAGAGATTCATAGATCCACTGACGTGCCGTCATATTTGATCGAGCAGGCCTTGGTATTAGCGACGGCCACGGCTTGGGTCAGTGAAAGTGGCTATCGTAGTCAACCGGCTACTCATAAACAAAAAAAAAAAAAAAAAAAAAATCAAGACAAACAAACCCCATTTCCAAGAAGTGATGAGTCACTGATGCTGTCAGTCAATAGGTAGCTAGGGACTGGTTGTAAAGGAACCAAATCCCTCCACATAGGACGTCTTTTAAAAATTCAGCTAGTCTTTCTAAGGACAATCCACAACTAATGGACAAAATAGGTAGTAATAAACAAAACCTCATCGAAGTAGAATGAAGTTTCTCACCACTATTTTGTGATAACAAGCAAATTCATTCTACTTAGACCATATAGAGTAGTAACGCACTATAGACATAAAAGCAGTGGTATAAAAACGGTCGGGCTGGATGTCAGCTAAGGGTGTGGGAAGAATCCGATTCTCCCTTGGTCACTCTACGACTGAAGCCTTATCAGCGGAAGTTGCCCATGAGGCACTGCTCAAGGCTTCCCCTAAGGCCGACTTCCTGATTCCAGCCAGCTGACGACCCAGAAATACTACCAGCCGTAGACGACGCAGGAACATTGCCAGCCTCTCAGCTTAAAAGACTTTTTCAGGGCTACTCAAAAAATATATTCAAACACCTCCTGAGACGGCACAATGCAGCGGTCCCGGCTACCAGTCCTGCACCGGCGACCACTTCCCTGTACCAGCAGCTACTAGTCCTGCACAATCGACTCCTTCCTGCTGCAGTAACCACTTTCCTGCACCAGTGACACTTCCCTGCAGCAGCAGCTACTTTCCTGCACCGGCGACTACTTCTCTGCAACAGCAGCTACCTTCCTGCACTAGCGATACTTCCCTGCAGCAGCAGCTACCTTCCTGCACCGGCGATCACCTTCCTGTAGCAGAAGCTACCAGTCCTGAACCAGCGACCACCTTCCTGCAGCAGCAGCTACCAGTCCTGCACCAGCGACCACCTTCCTGAACCAGCAGCTACCAGTTCTGCACCAGCAGCTACCAGTCCTACAACAGCAACTACCAGTTCTACACCAGTGACCACCGGTCCTGACTACCAGACTTGCAGCAGCAGCTAACAGTCCTGCACCAGTGACCACCAATCCAACGACTACCAGATTTGCACCAGCAATCCAGTCCTACACCAGCGACTAGATCCTGCACCAGCGACCACCTTTCGGCAGCGGCGACTGTCCGTCGTACGCTATTCCGATTTACAATTCGCCATAATAAAATTTGGCCTTTCGAAGCAATCACCTTGTTTTGTCATTTTTGCCTTGTTCGTTGTCAATCACTTATATTTCAAAAGTTTGTGGGATCAGCATATTTATCAGTCCTGTAACATGCCTAAATAGGATATTTTTTAAAAATAGCATGACTAACATGAACAGGCGATGACCGCTTTTCTTCCCAGCTCCATAAATCTTGCTGCTTTATTCTCAGTTAAGTATGTTTCGGAACATTTCTAAATAAAATTTTACTTGTCATGAGTGTTTTGAAACGCATGCATAATAAATAACTCAATTGGGTAGAGGGCATGACCTTGGGCTAAAAGGATTTGACTGTCCCTTTCACTGGTACGACCTCCCGACCAGACGCCACCACCTAGGATTTCATAGCGACTAAGCGGTCCAACTATTTTTTTAACTGTCCTTTTCAGGGTACTCTTCTTACCACTATTACAACTACTGTCCTTTTCAGAGCGCTTGTCTTACTACTATTCTCTTTCTCAAGCTACTTGTCTTATCATTACTACTACTGCCCTTTTCAGGGTAAGTCAATTACCGCACGGAGTTACACCGGCGACGATCGATTAGCAGCTCTACCAAACAAACAACCCAGTGCAGCGACGCCTGGTGATTCAGGCTATATTCCCTGGTCTACGAACCGCTAGCCTAATGCACTGATGACACCAGTCTGCGAGCGAAGGACACCACTTCGACAGACAACGAATCTTCTGCTCTAGCAGAGACTGCTGAAACCATTTTGAATTTGTTAACATTGTCAAATTTATCTCGTAATAATAAATCTGACAAATTTGTTATAACCTAATATTTCATTTTGTTATCAAAAAGTGTCAAAATTACCAGTAAGTAAAAATTACCCGACATGCTAAGGGATAAAGAAGAACATTTCAAACTATCCTCTGATCATTTCCAGACTGTGCATATTGACATTATGGGTTCACTACTTTCAGTAGAAAGCCCAACGGATTCTTATTTTTTATCATATCAGTATCTGTTAACGATGACTGACAGAGCTACAAGATGCGTAGACGCATCTCCACAGAAATAACTTCGCAGAACGTCTATACTGCCTTCATTAATATATGGGTATCCAGATTTAGAGTACCTTTACATGTTATCACAGACAGAGGTATTCAGTTAGAATCAGAGTTGTTTTCAGAGCTATCATATATTGAGAACAACTTTGTACCATTCCCAGACAAACGGTTAGTAGAATGAACACATATGATGGTACAGCCGTCCTCGCCAAACAAGGGGGTAATTCGCTTTCAATTCCGTTGGTCAGAAATATCTTCGGATGACACGACCGATTCGTTATCTGCCCATGTTGAGATTTTTTTAGATCTAGACAACAGATCAATCGCTAGTCGGAGTCGCTGGTCAGCGAATGAAACCGCATATCTAAGAAAGTAAAAAATAAGTTGACTCAAAAAACAGAGAATAAAACACGGCTTGCAAAATAACAATATTTAGTATGAAAAAGTCTTTAAAAATGATGAAAAGATGGCAAGTTTTAGTTAGTGACCAGTTCAAAAATTAATAGACCGTTAATTCTTCGAATAAATTTTAGGTATTTCTGTTCTCGCTGTCTATAATCTGGTCCAAGGCAATCTTAGATGGCTATTATGTTTGTGTTCCTCAATTTTTGGTACTACTTCATAAGTGGTTATTACGTTAAGTTTTTAGCTTTTTCGCAACGTTGTATTCTAGTCGGCTTTCTTCTCTTTCTATACTCTGAGTAGTCTGGTACGAGATCAGAGACGAGGAATCTAATAGTTGTCTTTTTCTACTGATGCGCTCATTTGGGCTTTTTCTCTGTTTCTCTGCAATTGTCGATTTTTTTTTCACTTTGCTTTTTTTCTACACTTTGGGTAGTCTCGTAGGTCAGGATTCAAAGCGACAGGGAATTAAACTCGCGTTCTCTCCGCAGAACTCTCTCTTCTTATCGTGTTCTCTTAATTCATTTCACGTTTTCAATACCCAGGGCAGTCAGGTAAAAGATCCTCTTGGGGTATCATATTATCTCGATTACTCTTCGTTTCTTTATCTCTATGAGTGTAGTACAAAGGTATCTCTCGTCTGCCCCACGCTGGTCTCTAAAGTATCATATTATCTCGATATCTATTCACTACTTTACCTCTGCGGGTTTGGCAAAAGGTTACTTCAAGGTGTCGCATTATTTCAGACTTCACTTCGCTTTTCTACTTTTACGAGTCTGGCACAAGAATTTCTCAAGGTATCGCATTATCTCAGCCTCTTTTTGCTTCTTTATAAAATTGTCAATTAGTAAGACTACATCACGCCGGAACAACATATAATATGAATTTCTCTGCCTCTCCACTCTGGGTAGTTTGACACAAGGCCAGAGCCCAGAGTGTGTGAACTCTAGTAGCTGCCTCTGTGAGGGAAAAATCCAGTCATTTTAGGTATATCTTCTTGGTAAGGGGAAACCAAAGAGAAAAAATATCAATTTTCTCCTAATTTGGATTTCAATAATTTTTGCTGACAAGTATTATTTTAGAATTGTTTAAAAGAAGATAAATTTCATTTTCAAAATTAGGGAATAAGTTTATTCTAATTTTAGAGCAGTCACTTTTGATAATTGACAGATTCTGGCTTTGATCTGGAATCATTCTTTCACTTCAATCTATCTGGAACACAGCAATCTGTTAAAACAATTTACCTAATTTCTTTAGTTTTCTTTTTGTTTCAATAACAATTCGTTTTTGTCAAATTACTTTCTCATCAAAATAACATAATTTTTATCAACACTTTATTTCAAAACTCCATTATGTCATTACATATTTGCAATTTATTACTCTATTATTCCAAAATTCAAATCAGTTTCTTTTTCCACTAGTTAACAAAAATTTTCTGACTGGTCTCTGACCGTTATAGGGCTACACACATCATCATATCATCATCATATCGTGCTGGCAGCACGGATATCCCTGACCCTCTCTCGCCACTCCTCCCTATCGTTCATCGCCCTAGGCAGGTCTTCAGGACAACAACCTGTATCCTCACATAGCTGCTGAATGTACGTTCGAGCTGGTCGTCCTGCTTTTGCGCGGCCATGTGTGGGGATCCATAAGAGTACATCTCTTATGAGTTCATCTCTGCTTCTCCAGCAATGTCCTGCATGTCTGGTTCGTCTAACTTGAATAGTTTTCGTGATAGGGGGCAGGTGGCCGTACAGTTGGTGTCTTGTGGGGTGTTGCTGCCAGGACTTGTTCAGGATTGCACACAGCATTCTTGTGTAATTGCCATCTAGTTTCTTCTCCAGCCGTTTTGTTAGCGTCCATGTAGTGCATCCATATAGCAGTATCGATGTGATCGCTGCCTGGAAGAAACTGCGTTTCATTTTATCAGTTAGGTCTGATTTCCATATCGTCGATAGCCTATTGATAGCTGTCCATGCTTTCGTTAACCTCGTTTCGATGTCCTTTTCGGTTGATTCGACGCTGCTTCCTAGGTACATGAATTTGTCTACTAGTTTAAGAGGGGTTCCTTCTAGAGTGGAGATGTCCCCCGTTTTGTTATAGCACATATATTCCGTTTTGTGTGCATTAACATGGAGGCCTATGCTTGCTGCTGCTCGTTCCAAACTATGCAGAAGTGTTTCGGCTTGGTCAGGTGTATTTGCCAGTATCGCTATGTCATCGGCGTAGTCGGCGTCGGTAATTGTTGTTGCGGGGTATCTTCTGCTTCTTTTCTTCGTCAGTTCGAAGCCATTCTCTTTGATTTTGTCAATCGATGTTCTAAGTACGTAGTCTAGACAAATGATAAAGAGGTACGGAGCCAGCGTGTCCCCTTGTAGTACTCCTGCTACAATGTCGAAGTATTCTGTGTCTCCATCTGGTGATCGTACTTTTACTTTAGTGTTTCTATAGAGAATCGTTATTGCCGCTACGGTTTCTTTAGGTATGCCGTACACTAGTAGGATTTGTTCCATCTTTCCTCTGTGAATGGAGTCGAAAGCCTTGGTAAAGTCGACAAATATTAATGTCGCTTGTAGGTTCTTTGCCCGTACACCTTCAAGGATTCTGCGGATGGTTAATATTTGTGAGGTCGTGGATCTATTTCTTCGGAAGCCATTTTGGTTTTTTCTAAGTATGTTGTCGATTTTGGGTTCTATTCGGTTTCGTAGTAGGGCATTGTAGATTTTGGCAGCTATGGATGTAAGTGTTATGCCTCGGTAGTTTTTGGCTAATCCGAGGTCCCCCTTTTTAGGGAAGGGGAGTATGCATCCCTTCATCCATCTATCTATCGGATTTTGATTGTATACTGCGTTGCAGTGGCGGAGCAGTATGTCATCGAATTGTCTGGTCTTCCATACTTCCGGGGGAATTTCGTCCAGCCCTGCAGCTTTCCTATTTTTAATTTTTCTGAGAACCGAGTCGAGTTCTTCTTGTGTGAACGGTCCAAGTTTAATGTCTAATTGTTTGCTAATTATTCTGGTGATTGGTTCATGCGTTATTTTTGGTGGGTTTCCAAGTAAGTTTTCGAAGTGCTGTTTCCACAGTTTTATTCTTTCTCGTTGGTTTGCTGCTTTAAGTTTTGCTTTGGCTGTGTTCTTTCTTCTGCTCACTTCGTTTATTGTTTGCCAGGCAATTCTAGATTGTCTATCTTCCACCGAGTCTCTAATCTTATCTATCTGATTTTGAATGTATTCTGTCTGTTCCTTTATATATATGCCTGCTAATTGATATTGTGCCGTTTTTAGTTTTAAGGCATTTGTGTTTGTTGGGTTTTTTCGATAGTTTTTGGAGGCTGTTTTCACTAGTGCACGTTTTTCTCTCACCGCTAAAGTTTCCCATGGGACTCTATATTTAGTTTTACTTTTTGTTGGAATGTATTTTGCTGCTGCCTCGAGGTGTGCATTGACGAAATTTTCGTATTCGTCGTTTGGTGTACTTTTTTCCGTCTTTTCTTGTAGTGTTTCGAATCTGTTTCTTAATTCTAATACGTATTTATCTCTTACATCTTTGTTGTTTAATAGGGCCCAGTCATAGTGTTTGGTGGTCGCTGTTCGTTTGTCGTTTTTTCGTAGGCTTAACCGTATTTTCGCCGTGACTATTCGGTGATCGGTGGACACACCCTCAAATGAGGAGTATGCCTCGCAATTCAATGCACTATTCTTCCATTTCTTGTTTATAAGGACGTAGTCTATCTGTGCTTTAGTATTGTTTGCGTACGTGTATGTCCATAGTTTGCCCTCTCTTTTTTGGTAGTTTGTATTGAGGCATGCTAATCTATTTTCTATCATGAAATCTGTTAGATGTTGCCCATTTCTATTTGACGTGTTGTGGAGGCTGTATTTGTTGTTTCGGTTTTTCCCGATTTGTGCATTCATGTCTCCGCCAATGACTAACATGTTGTGTTTTGGGATGCTACGCACTAATGAGGATAACTCATCGTAGAAGGTGACTAGTTCATTTTCTTCACTAACATTGGTGGGGCTGTAGCATGAGATGATTGTTGCTCTGGGGTTTCCGTTAAATGTAGCTGCCATCATTCTAGGTTGTATTTTCTCAACGCTATTAAGCGTTTTTAGTGCTCTAGGTCCTATAAGCAATCCTACCCCTCCTACTGCGGCGTTGACAGAGTTTTTCCATGCGGATACAGTGGCGAGCAACCAGCCATTGGCAGTTTCGTGATATTTGATATCTTCTGTGTGCGTGTATCTGTGTTCTTGTATGCATATTATGTCTATCTTATGTTCTTCGGCCGATGCGATTAGCTCTGGGAGTTGTCCTATTCTATTTAAGGTTCTTACGTTAAATGTGGCTATTTGTAGTGTTTGCTTGCATTTTAGTAGTTTTGATTGTTTGAGCTCTGTAGCTGATTTTTCGAACACCGAGGCCAGGGCTCCAACCTCAGCAGGACGCGCGATGCCAAAAACAGCAATAATTGTAAGAAAGGAATTGTGGTTATCATTGTCCTCCAAGGTATCAGGATTACACCTTATGCACTATGTACATCAGTTACAGAGTGTAATGTGCAAGTTTCATGACTACTAATAAGTTTATAAAATGATAGTGAAAGAAATGTGCAAGTCCACCAGAGACTTATATTCATCACTTAAATCCTACTATCCAAAAGGCTTAAATATTTGTAAATTCATATGGATCAAAACAGAGTACAGAAATCCTTGGAAGCTTCATATACAGTCCCATATGAAGTTATCAATCAAAAGAATAAGTATTTCATTATAACAATAGCAGAAGGTGTGAATAATACCATTTCCATAAACTATTTGAAACCTACAGTTGTCGCAGAAATGCCAACAACAGAGAATAGCAACAAAACACTGTTGCCACAGAGAAGTACACCAATGTATACCAATAGCAATAAAGAAACTGCTTTGAAAAGCACAACTAAAACTAAGTCTGGGAGATACAATTTGAACTATTGTTATAAATGTGATATACAGAAAGGCTCTGTATAATAGGAAGGAAAGTGATGTAGTAACCTAAAAAAATAACCTCAATGAGACAGTTTGAAATACACCCAAAACACATAGTGGTCAAACCACTATAGAATGCACCAATGCAAGACACATGATGTTCCAATTCCTTTTCTGGGAAATCAGCTTCACATGCATTTTTTCATGGTAATTGCATAGATACAAGCAGCAGCAATTAAATTGCCAGTTGAGATTTAGCATTTAACATCCAAGGACCAACAGTCTCTGACATCTTTTGACTCAAACACCAGGGACACTTTCTTCAGAGCAAGACAAGCAGCTGCGAGTAACCATAGGATTTCTAGCACCCTCTTATTGTCACTATATTCCCACATCTTTTGTTTAGTAATAAATAGCCATGTCTGTGTGGGTTTTATTTAGGGCATGAGAGGGCAGGCTAAGTAAGCCTACTTTCCTCTTTCTACCACTGAGAACTTCAAAGGAGACCCTGTAGTATCCCTGTATAGTCGAAGAAATGTGGATTTTTGGGATTTCCAGTTGTGTGTATCTTTAGGAATGTATGATCAAATGGTTTTGTTGAGTATGACCATGAATCACTCTATATCCCCCAAAGGGAGGTGATTTTTGGATCATATTCCAAAACTTGTGGTGAAGTTGGCAAATTCTTCACCATTGAATAGAGGATCATTGTCTGTTTTCTATAACTTCATTGCTCCAACACTCCCATCTTATTGCTGCATCAAGTCTTTTTTCAGAGATTTTCATAGGAGGTGTGATAGATTCATATGGATATTGATGAAAACCAAACACCCAGTACACATCATGGTGTTTGGGATGGTCACTAGTAATGTTGACATTATGCCTCCATTCATGTTTCCATGTAACTTCATACATAACACAGAAGCGTACATTAGGTATCTGGAAGAGGTAGTGCTTCCTGGGATTGAGAATCTGGCTGCTGGAAGACTATATATCTGGCAACAGGACTTTGTGCCATGCCACCAAGCAGGAGAACCCAGTCTGGGTAGTCAGAAAATTTCTGCGACTACATCATCACAACATCTAGCTACCTAACTCCCCAGATTACAATCCCCTTGATTGTTATGTGTTGGATGCAGTTGAGTGAGGGACTAACAAATCTCTGTGCAACACCAAAGATGAACTAAAGGCAAGGATAATAGCAGCATTTACCCATTTAAACAATGAGACCATTGGAAAGACTTGCAGGAGATTCTGGAGTAATATGGAGGCTGTGGTTGAAGCCAATAGTTATTTCTTTGAATAAATTTAATCTATTGTATCTCAAGATATTTTTGTGAAATTTTTGTAAATATGTTTGATAAAGTGAGATGTCTGTGTTATTTTCATTTTTGCATAATTTAGATAACAATTTACTCATCACACACACACTATATATATATATATATAATGCTACTTGACAAATTCCTTACATTTTAAAAACAATTAATTAGCCACTTTTTCTCCTGAAATAGAAGATGATTGTGTAATCCACATTCCACATGATACTTTGAGTAATGGACCTTAAGAGAACATAATTTGGGTTTTTTAGGTTTTAGACCTGCTCTACCATAGTAGCATTGGGCACTTTTTAATGCACCTTTCTTATTTGCATTTTATTTTCTTTTATTATTATATTTGTATGTGTCTATGGAGAAAGTGAGACTATAGTAAGGCAAAGAAATGAAATGATCATTATGCAAACAAGGTTTAATTTGGAACTAAAAACATTTGTTTATAAAATATACAAAGTGAATTGCAGTGGATTTGCATAGAGGTGCATGCAAACTGTGTTGAAATTTAAAAAATTATTAATTGATTGCGACAAAAGGTTTATTGAATTTGAGGGAATATTCATAATGAAATGTCCAATAAAATGTATAAGTTGTTGATATAGAAAGCAACCTCAGCGCTCTTTAAACTATTGTATTATTTATTCATTCATATTGTATAATGAAAAATAAATATATAGGAATAGGCGAAGGTAAAAAAGGGATTCTGAATTGAAACACAAAGCCTGCATGGAAAGCAGAGAGAGGGAAAAAGCAGAGTTGCTAACCTGGTTGCTCATACCTTAAGATATAAGGTAAACCTGCCCGAAAATTCCTTTGTGACATTGCCTCATTCCATTTAACTTCCCTCTTGGATCCCATCTGTTGTAAGTACTGACTTCACATAGAAGCTTCTTATTTTGACTGTTTTTATTCTATTTCAATTAGTACATTTATGTTGAAGACAGATAGTAAATGATATATTTATGTTCAAGAAAAATTTAGGTAATGAGGAACAATAAATGAATAAATACAAAATACTAACTTTATTTCTGATGTATTCAGAAATGTTTGAAGCACTTGCTCTAGCACTAGCACTAGTGAAAGAAAGAATTAAAGCCCAATATTTTAATTTTGTTGATCACAGCATTTATAAAAATTCAAAATTTCTAACTGTATTGTGTGGAGTAATGTCCTTTTTATTTCAGGTGTTAAAGGCATTTTAAAATACCTGCTTCTACATCAATTTAGAAGTAAATATTTTAAAATGCCTTAACATTTAGAACAGAAATAACATCACCAACATGTGATGCAATAATTTATCTTTTTAAATTTATATAGACACTACGATCAACAATATCAAAATATCTTAATATTGTTGATCATAGGGTCTATATAAATTAAAAAATTACAGCTGGTTTCAATTTAGAGTTTTCCATTCTCCTTGACATTAGTTTTCCTGGAAACTGTCCGAATGAATCTATCAATGGTAGTTGTAGGAATTCTACCATCTGAAATCATGTTTTACAAACCCACGTCATTTCATATATCTAGATAATTTCCTGTCATGTTTCTAAGGCCAAGAGTAATTTTTTTTTAATAGTTTGGATTTCATATTTCTGTCTGCACATTTAGTTATTACTTGATCTCTAATATTTTCAGCCAGAGTTGCTCCAAAATTGAAGTACTTTCTCTCGATTCAAAGATGTATGATAAATTGCACTATTGATTCTGATTTGATTTTACTCATTTGTCATATCCTATTCATCTGTATTCTAAAATGTTTACTGAATACAGCCATAATCTGTTGATAATTTGAAGTATCTATCTTTGAATTTGAAGGTGTCAAAATTTCCTGCAGATCTATTTTTTATAATGCAATAAAAAGGGCTTTTTTCATCCTTATGTCACCTAAAGCTGCTAGGTAGATTAGGCAAGATTTTTCCTTTTCTTTGAGATGATAGATATTTCTTTT
This sequence comes from Sepioteuthis lessoniana, assembly GCA_963585895.1. Taxonomy (NCBI): domain Eukaryota; kingdom Metazoa; phylum Mollusca; class Cephalopoda; order Myopsida; family Loliginidae; genus Sepioteuthis; species Sepioteuthis lessoniana. Next base: position 46,759,770 of record OY757931.1, on the reverse strand, counting down.
TTTTTAAATTGGACTGTGAAATGTGTGATATGAATTTTTTTCATACCATATGGAAGAAAGAAAAAAGTTCTTTACATTTAATTTTTCCTGTATTTTCCTTCTTCACTCATGGTTTATTCTTGGATTCAAACTCCAAACACATGTAATTACCATTCCAGCTTAGAGCCTAGACATGCACATGTTTATACTACTACAATGGTTGCTGAAGACAGCAAGGGTTAAATACATAGATACATGCATGCACATAACTGGGAGAGAATTTCATTCACACATGCATAGATAAGGGATAAAACTTCTTATAGCTTAGTACACTACTGTATGTAGCCTGCTGTTATATAAGTGTATTGTTGCAAGGAAATAACAGAAACACAGTTGCAAAAACAAAGAACATGAAGACACGTAAAAATTTTAACAACTGTATTGAAAACAAATAAGTAAAAAGTTCAGAATAACAGGGTTTGTATAAACGTGTGATATGGAATTCAAAGGTAGAAAAATGTCCTATGCTTAATAGTGGTAGGATTGTTTGACTTACACGCATGTGGTCAATCAGATGTTACGAGTGCGGAGAGGAGAGTAGTGTTTGATGATTTATGGCTTAGTCACTTCCTTCAAAGCGGAGAAGAGGAAAGTCAATGTGGGTGATGTGTGGTTTCAAGTTTCGCCTCTCTCTCTCTTTCACAGAGCTGGAGTTTCAAGTCTGTTGGTGTCGTCTGCCTTCTTTTGATCTGGCTCTGCTGTTGCTGTTGATAAATTTGTCTTTTATATTGTTTTTCTCTTCTGATCGGATCAAATTGGGTTTTCTTTGTTTTTACGGATTGGCTGAAAAATTACTTTTCATTATCTTTATTTTTTGACAAATTTCATTGATGTTTCGCTATGTGCTGATCCTATGCGCAGAAACCCATTTTTTCCATTTTGAAGAAAGTCTCAGCATTGATAACATCCGGCGAATGCTCTCGTGGGCGCTAGTTGCAATCCTTATTTTGTTTGTACAATAAATTAGAAGAGATCTCTTTCAGTCATATAACACTGCATATGGCACATGAACCCTTTACATTTTTGTAGATGATATCTAAATAAATTTAACTTACATTTGTTTTTAAATTATCTCGAGTAAGACAAAATTACTTTATGAACATTTACATATATACATATATATATTACAATGGGCATTTCTCCCCTCTCTTTTCCTTTGCCTACAACAAAAAGTGGGTAGATGAAACCAGTTCACACTGAACTCTAGACCAGAAGTGGGTGCTCAGGTGAGACATTTTGGGTAAACATGACAGAAGGAAGCATTTTTTCAGTCAGTTGAAGACAGGCAACCAATAGGAAAGGAAGCAGAAACAGTTAGGAGGTTAATCTGGGAGAACATATGTCCAAAGGACTGGCCTATCAGTTGAAAGAATGAAAAGTAGATAGTATCAGTTTCAGTTACTCCGAGGAAAGGAGGAGAGTAAATTGGCAGTGAAGGTACAGAGTGATAGCCAACTTGATATGATGATGTGGATACAAAATTAGAAGTTGAACTTAAGAAAAAATTTGACAGTGGAATCATAGAAAGTGAATTTGAATTCTAGTCATGTTAAAATGATCACTTTCAGACTAATGCCCTTGGGAAAAGGTATGGACTCCTAATATCTTCAACAAGAATGGCTTTGGCATTAAATAACCCACAAAGGTTGATATGCCATTAAACAAAGAAACCAGAATTTTAAGAGTGGCCAAAAAGACAACATTGAACAAAAGTTACAGCTAAGCAGTGTTGGGGAGTGAATTAGCAGTGAAAATGAATAGCTGAGTCAACACAGCATCGATGCAGACTGGAAAGTTGGGGAGAAAACTGTCTAGAACCATCAGAGTTCCTTTCATTTGTAAGGCCTGTAATTAAGATATGTTTCACTGTTTTTGTTGTTTTGTATACCTAATTGAGTCAAGAGGGTTTTTTGAAATACTTCTCTTATTTAATTTCCTCTGTTCTTTGTTTTATTGCTATTATATGTGTGTTGTCCTTGCCTTGTCAGAGAAAGTATGACCTTCATTACTATGTGTTTTGCATTGCTGAGTTGAAATAATTAATACATGACTGGCTCGGGTGTTTAGCAATTGGTGTTTATAACAACACACACACATATATATATATATATATATATATATACACACACACACATGAGGGTCATACAATAAATAGGAGAATTGTTTGAAAAAAGAAAAATACATTTTTTTCAGAATTTTTTCCAGAAATGTAAACCCTGCATTGTTTGGAATTGGTTTATAGCAAAAATTGTTTTAATCTCACAAAAATATTTGTTTTGAGGCGATTCAAAATGGTGACAAATCAAACAGGATGTTCTAGGCTTGAATAGAAATGTTAGGAAATTCCTAGTGGTTGAGAAGTGCAACATATGTGATGTTTACAGAAGATTGTGTGATGTGTACAGAGAAGCATGTTTTAGTCAAAAATCTTTACAAATGAGCAAAACATGGGTTTATCATTACAAACCTAAGTTAAAAAGATAAAACATGGAGTGGAAATACACTGACACTCTGGTAAAGAAAAAGTTCAATAAAGAAAGTCATGTTGACGGTCTTCTTGGACATAAAAGGTCCCATCACTATTGATTTCCTTGAAAAAGTGCAACTGTAAATAGTGTTTTCTATTGCTCCTTATGTAAAATTCATCTTATTCATTGAATGATCCTATATATATATATATATATATATATATACACGTTTACATTCCATCTCATCCACAGAGGGGTAAATCTCCCCCAATGAGTGTCCTGGAAATGACACTAGACAATCTGATGGTGAGGTTCCAGTAATGGTGGAGCTTTGAGGAATGCGGAGTACCCCTTTATTGCCATCGCTCCTAGATCCATTATGGCCCAGAGTGGTAGCACCTCTCTATGGGTTAAACAGAACTAAACCATGGTTTGAGTTTACTGTTTTTAGCATTTAAACTGCATACTTATGCCAAACTGAATTGCTCAAAATAGAACTGTTTTAACCTCTACACTGTGTACTTATGCTAAACTGAATTATTTGACATAAAACTGTTTTAACATCAACTCTGTGTATTGCCCAATTGGCTGGGGCTGTAGAATACATCAACTGCACCTCTGCAGGGAGGCAAATCTCCCTCAATGAGTGCCCAGGATATGACACTAAACAATCTGATGGTGAGGTTCCAGAGATGCTGGGGCTTTGGGGAATGCGGAGCACCCCTTGATTGCCATTGCTCGCAGGTCCACTCTGGCCCGGAATGGTAGCACCTTATAGGGCCCTAACTATGGGTTAAATAGAACTAAACTGCATACTTATGCTAAACTGAATTATCTGAAATAGAACTGTTTGATTAAACTGAATAGCTGGAAATAGAAATGTTTTTGACAATTAAACTGTGTACTTACATTTAAACTGTGTACTTAAGCTAAACTGAATTGTTTGAAATGGAAGTATACTTACACTAAACTGAATTGTTTAATATAGAACTGTTTTGACATTTAACTGTGTGTAAACAAAATCTATACTTATACTAAACTGAATTGTTTGAATTAGAACTGTTTGACTAAACTGAATAGCTTGACATAGAAATATTTTTGACAATTAAACTGTGTACTTATGCTAAACTGAACTGCTTGAAATAGAACTTTTTTTTAACATTCAAACTGTACTTATGCTAAACTGAATTGTTTGAATAAACTGAATAGCTTGAAATAGAAATGTTTTTGACAATTAAACTGTGTACTCATGCTAAACTGAATTGTTTGAAATAGAACTGACTATGTATATAAAAATGGATTTGGCATTAAAAACCCTACAAAGGTTGAGATGCCATAAAATCCAACCAACCAACCAACCAACCAAATCCATCTCATCCCATTAGTCTCTTTCTCTGTCCATGGCAGTACTCAAGCCTTCTCCAACATCTGTTAGACATTAGAAATAAAGGCCCCACTAGTTTATGATTTACTGGTATAGTTTTGAATTCAGAGTTTTCTTTCTCTAGGAATTGTCCCCATACCAAAGTTAGAGATTCCAGTGTGCCTTACTATTTAGCAAAGCTTGGAAAAATAGAGTCCCAGGCTTCTAAAGAGTGTGAAGTGAAACATAAACAATTTAGGGCAGAATTTGAACTTAGCTTGCAGATTCCATTTTCTTTGAAAAAGATATAACAGGAAGGCAGATATTAAAAGGAAGTTAATAAATGAGATGACCAGAATATTGATAAGTTTCAGAAGGGAAGTTTTAATGGCAGCTTGAGACAAAGTTTTCCTTTGAGCTGTGAGTAATGAAGGACAGTTGTAAATAGTGGAGCAGAAATTTAGCGTTCATCCAGAAGTTCGAAGTCCAGTTGATTTAGGAGAAAGCAGTAAAAGGTGAAAGAAGGGTCTCCTAAATAGTTGAGCAGGAATTTAGCATTCAGCCAGAAGTTTGAGGTCCAGTTGATTTAGTCAGAGTAAGAATTGAGTTGCTGTAGTCCGAGCAAGAATTGAATCGCTGATATCAGAGGCAGAATTTAACATCCAATTTAATGCTTCTGGGATCCGTTAGTCTAGGAGGGATGAACAAAAGAATATGGAATTAATTCCTAGAAAACAACGGTCCATAAGTTGGATGTGCTCTCCTCACGGTGATGTGGTCTGCTGCTGGAGTAAAAGAGGATCAGTCTGTCCTGCTCAAAAGTTATGTGAGGACAGAAAGGGCGTGTGCTTTCACCACCTTTTGTATTGCCCGGGAAAGTCATCCGGGCAGAATGGGATGAATCCCCCTCATAGGGTGAAAATATGAGATCAAGTCCACAATGGTAAAATTAATTTACGCGCTAAATAATAATTTGAATTTCTTTCTTTTACAAAGATAACTCTGCTTCAAGCGTGTAGAGAAGAGGAAAATCTCGTATTTTGGTTTGGCGCTCAATTTATTTCAACACTTAATTTCACCCAATCAGGATGACTTATCCTATTCACCCCGGACCTTCATTTCCGGCTTGCAAAACGGGTGAGCGGCCAAACCCACTCTCTTTGGCTTGAGACGGCGACCAGAACAGACGTTCCTCTGGCCGTCCCTGCTTAGCGATGCTTTTTAACATAGCAACACCAGCAGCAACATAGACACTCAACGAGGGAACCATCTAATTTATGGATTCTTTACGAGGAACCCCAGTTGAACATCAATTGGAAACATGCAACATGCCTCGCACAGGCCCAACTTTGTGTCACCCCAAAAATTAGCTATGTCGATCTGAGCGTAAACCCGTTCTCGACACAAGCTCCCATTTCACTGCTGGACCACATGGAGACAACGCAGACTCTCCCCCAAATACCAGATACAAAATGACACGGTGACTCTAAACACAATCCCTCACACGTCCAACAACACACGCTGCTTTCTCAACATCTCGCTACACCATTTTGTCTCCAACACTAACAAGCCTAAACTCCACGAGTCTTGCAGCACCAAAAGCAAACCATATTCAATGCTGCAAATAAAAAACTTTCTTTGTTGTGTTGTTAAAGAAAAGTTTCGTCATTCATTTGTGTTGCCTAAAAAATATAGTGTTAGAGAAATTAACAATTTCCCGAAACGCAATAAGCGTCCTATGTGTCTAGCCACACTGAAGAGTTGTGATACAACGAACAGTATGTCAGTGGATGACAATATATATATATATATATATATATATATATATATATATTGTCATCCACAATATATATATATAAATATTGTCATCCACTGACATATTGTTTCGTTGTATCACAACTAATGGTCCAGGAAACCGGGTTTCAATCCCAGGTCGAGTCATAACAAAGACTTAAAAAATGGTACTTGATACCTCCTTGCTCAACACTCAGCATTATAAGGTACGTATCAAGGGTAAAATCGAACAATCCAGGGAAAGGAGTAACACCCTCTCCTACACTTCGGTATAGTAGCTATTGAAAAGAGAGCTTTCAGGTGGCCCTCGACTACAGTCGCCAACTTTACTTACTATATATGTATTTACATTGAAGAAAGACTATTAAAATTAGTCTAAAATTAGTCGTTTATTTTTCATCTTCCATACAGCAGCCAATACGATTTAATATGGGTTTCTCTCAGAAGAAGAATTTCTAATATATAAGAATCAGATATATTATGATTGCCATTATCTATTTTCTATTCTTATCATAAATATTACGAAATTAAGAAAAAATTACGGTTTTCTAAAGACCATGTAACTGTCAAAGTTTTAAATGTGATGCTTTCACATAAAAAGCTTACCTTTAAAGATCATATTTATCTCTCTTGAATGTAGAAGTTAGACATTCATCTTAATCACTTGACAAGTGCTGATGTCATTTTGGGGACGTCGTCAGTGATGACACTCAAGCATAAGTAGTTCCAATAGAGACACTTTCCAACACATCTCTTCCCACATGGTAACTGCTATGACTTGAATTTCATGTTTTAGGAGAGAATCATAGTACCAAAGAAGAGAGAGAATCATACTGATATAAAGATTTACATTGGTGTATTAACAAAAGAATAATAAAACTAAATATTTTTTAAAACAATAGAAGTCTTGAAAAGATGAAAACTTAAGTTATCAAGAAGTAAAAACGGACATAAAAATAATCATGAAATGCACATCGAACATATGGAAGAAAGGAAGAAATTAGACATGTTGAAGACGAATATAAGAAAAAACAAAACAAAACAAAAATGATGATAATAATAGATAAAAAGGATTGAATCTTAGAAAAAAAAAGCAGTACAAGAATTCAAGAGTTACCTTCCGTGAATCAACTCTCTAGTTGCCGACCAACATGGCGGCGGGGGAGATAGACGACGACGTAAGCTTTACTTATATTTACTTTGAACCCGCGTTATCAGTTAGAATTTTATCATAAGAAACAGTTTGTTATGACTTCGCTAACACGAAAACATTATTCTTTTCTACAGGAACCGGCTGCGCCGGACCAGGTGTCGTCTATAAGGCAAATATTCCTGGATAAATATCGAGGTATTTATTTTTTCTTTTATATGGTGTGTAGTATTCTGTAGCTGACTTAAGCAGCAGTTGAAGAGTGAAAGACTGGGTATTAAGTCTCTAAGGATTTTCAAAATTCTACAAATTTTCAACAGGTTGGCATTAGTATTTAATATTAACGTAATTCTGGGACATTGCTCTCGTATTTTCTTTTGGTATGACATTTTACGAGTAATTTTTCAACTCAAGTTACAAACAGGTGTGAGTTTGTTGTTTACGCAACGATCGTGTTAATTATGATCATTTTCAGATTTTTCTTTTCATTTAATATCTATTTAATCTTTAATTTCTACTATGGGACTGATTTATTAGTGGTTTTTTTAATCGTAAGTTGTCGATTTATTTTTTATTATTCCTTTCTAACATTTTTTCAATGTGAAAAAACTCATCACGTCTTTAAGAAAACAAAAACACTCCACTTGATTACCCTCCTCATATGTAAATGACAAATGTCAGTAGTTGTTTAAGTCTTTAAAAGTGATTCCTAATTTTATTGTAGTTTCAAATTCTTTTCTTAATCATTTCATGGAGAAAACTCCAAAATTTGTGATATTAACCATTGTCTGTTCATTTAAGGATCAGGTTTATTCGAGATTTAATAGATTATTTCTCTAGATTTTATGATCCGTTTTTTCTTTGTGTTAAAACTTTTAAGGTAAAAGTTATAGTTGAAAACAGATAAATACACTCCCGATCTTTCACTTTATCTTGGGAAATTTTTAACTTGTCGATTTCGTAAAAATGCTTACTGTCATAAGAAAATAAAAAGAAGTAAAAACTAAAATTTTTTACATCATCAAAATTTATTTTTATAAAATTTCGCGATAGTTTTTTTTAAAAAATTTTTTTTTAACGAAGTTATGAAATATGTCACTGTCAGTATTGCCGATAATTTTGACATTCGAATTTCAAAAGTCCGTAGAAAAGACAGTGTTATTGTTTTTTAAAGTTTTAATTTATGAAATAAGCGTAAAGTAAAGATTATGTTTCGATAATTGCGTAGGATTTAGTTAGTTTCTCCAGGAAATCTACCTCTTTTTGTTTACCATCGAATGGACCTAAAACAAGTTACTAAGGCGGTAAAATAATACTTATTCACTACATAACCCTTTTCTGTGTGAAAGGATGTATTGTGTGTTTATATTACCAACATCATGTCTGTACAAGAAAATTCTTTTTCTTTCTTTTACACAATGGATTCCGTGATGTTTGTAGGGATGTTTGGAGTTCCGCCCATTTTTACATGTAATTTCTTCTCTCGAGTACACGGCTTTGATTTAATCTTCATATTAAAATATGGGTACACATATGGAATCTGACTTCCCATATCACTGATTTACTTTTATTTTAAATCAGGGAGTTGGTCTCATAAGTGTAGTTCTTTACAAAAAACAAATTATTTCTCTTTGATTCTTTCTTTACTTTAACAGATCGTGTGTGCGAAGATGTGAAATTAAACATCTTTTTCTCATCATCTATTTTTGGCGATGAAATAAAGTTTTGTTCGATATATATATATATATATATATATATAACAAAACAAACCAGAATAAGTATTGTGATATGATCTACTACAGTTGATGTGTCCGTATGAAATTAAAGTCTTATTCGTATTCGTCTACATCAATGGAACAACCTAAAATGCGGAATGTCACTTAATAAAAACAGTATCGCAGAGGTTTACTACATTTGATGGAAAATTAAGTTTTGCCATTTTGAGGAAGATACTTATTCCCAGTTCAACGTTTTTAAATGACCTGATGAGTAAATGTTATTGTCATTTAGGTGTCTTTTTTTAACACCATTACCACATTATCTGCTTAAAAAAAATTATAACGTAAACTCAGTAAATTCCGTGTATATTGTCCTATCTACGTAACCACATTTTCATAAATTTCTTTTTTAAAGATTCGTTTTATGTGTTGGTTTTAATTATTCCCTATTGATTTGACAGAATCTGAAGAAAAAAATCATACTTGACCCTTTTTAAACTCTTTTATTTCTCTGCTATTATTATTATTATCATTATAACAACAGCAACGTAAAAAAAAAATTTTTTTTATTTAAAGAATTACTAGGACAATTAAATTCTTGTTTTTGTTGTTCACGTGACGTTTCGCTCGCTACTTTCTCCGATCTTCTTCAGATTTAATATGCTCCTCCTTTCCATAAGGTAAGATATTATTGTTCTGGTCCCTTTCTTTGATTATATCACTTGACGTTTTTCTTTCTTTCCTGTTAGACACTTATCACATCCATTTCGTGACATGGAAATGAATGTTTTAATTCCCCCTGAATGAACGTTTCATGCATTGATTATTGGCTTTTTTTTTTTAGGCTTCCAACTTTTTTTTTTTACTCGGCCCCATATTTCTACTAATCTTGTGTTTGTACTCATTGAAAAAAGTAAACTATATTTGTAGGACAATTAAGGATTTGGAAAACCCTCCAGATAGTCTGAATAGTGAACAAATGACAGCAACGCATACTTGATATTTTTAATTAATGCTGTCATGAACTCTTTTTTTTTTTCCATTTCCAGTTATTCTTTAAAAAATTTTTTATTTTTCTAAATCATGATCTTAAAAGAAGAAAATTTTAAGGATCGTATATTTAATATTAGAGTTGGTAAAACAAGTATCATTGTCATGGCTTGGGGTTTAACATTTTTTTTTTTTTTTTTAAGACAAAAATAAAATATTTATTCTTCACTGATGTGCTCAGACTAGTATCCTTTTCTCGGCTGTTATTCTTGTCTGAATGTTTTGGCCCTTGTATCCTCTAGTGGTTGGTAACCTGAGTATTTCCAAACAAACCTTTGATTCAGTCCATAGAGGTAGATTGTTCTCATTCTGCATTCTATACTAGAATTCATCTCTAAAATGTCACATGTGTCTTCAGCTGGAATCAAGTATATGATCCCAGTGGAGAGAAGTTAGTATAATAAATCGAAAGAACTGCTGGAAAATAAGGTAATTGGATGAATCACTGCATGTCTTAGGCTCTGTTAACATCCTTAATCAGCTAAGCATAGAAATGAATATGTTATGGCAATCTTAAATTAAGAAAGAAACTAGAGTAGTTGTTTAAGCTTGCTAACAATAGTCTTCTAGCCTAACCAGCTAACAATTTATATATGAGGTGCCCTTTAAAACTCAGCGTAGCATCGTATAGATTTAACACATGTTTGCAAGTATATATATATATATATATATATATATATTTACCAAACCTACTACACAAAGCAGAATGTGACTTAAAGTAAATTTTTAATTGGAGTTTTACAGATTTGAATTCAGTTTTCCTTCTCTTAGACTGGTTGCCTTATCAAGAGTAAAGAGCTCAGTTTGCCCTACTATTTACCCATAGCTGGAGGAAGAATAGCTGTATTCATTTTTTTCCCAAGGGTATTAGTGCTATACAAAATGCAAACAGCGTTATCGAGGATTTAAATTTGGGTTGTTGTGTCTATTTCTGATGACGATAACCATTACACCATGAATGTCTTCAAGGTCGCTAGTATAGGGAATCTAGTAATTGAGCTGTGAGACCTCACTTACTAACAATTACTTCATAACAAGATGTCTTCTCAAGAAAGATCAGTTGACTAGGGATTAAAAAATTTCACCACCAAATTATAATATGAATTGTACAACAAATAAAGCCTGTTTCAATTTAAGAAAAAAATTCAGATACTCTGGATTAGTGGAAATGACAAGCATTCTTAAAGGTGAATTAAATGACAGAGATACCTTCTGAACATGGTCTGTGAAATAAGAATAATCTAACCCCAGTGGATTAAATAAAGGGTTTAGTTCAAAATCCCCTGATAGTTACTGGCCATGACAAGCTTGAAGAAGGCTGGTTGGTTGGGTTTTATGGCATATCAACCTTTGTAGGTTATTTAATGCCAAATCCATTTTTATCCAAATAGTCAGTTCTATTTTTAGCATTGAGTTTAATTGTCAAAAACATTTCTATTTCAATTTAGTTGAACAGTTTTAATTCAAACAAATCAGTTCAGCATGAGTATGCAGTTTAGTTCTGTTCAAATCCATTTTTATACAAATAATCAGTTCTATTTCAACCAAATCAATTTAGCATGAGTACACAGTTTAATTGTCATAAACATTTCTATTTCAAGCTATTCAGTTTATTCAAGCAGTTCTAATTCAGCTAAGTAGAAGTATAGATTTTGTTTGCATACAGTTAAATGTTGAAACAGTTCTATATTAAACAATTCAGTTTAGCATAAGAACAATTTCAATGTCAAAAACAGTTCCATGTGAAACAATTCCATTTAGCATAAGTGCGCAGTTAAATGTCAAAAACATTTCTATTTCAAGCTATTCAGTTTAGTCAAACAGTTCAGTATATCATAAGTATGCAGTTTAGTTCTATTTAACCCCTAGTTAGGGCCCTATCAGGTGCTATCATTCTGGGCCAGAGTACACCTGGGAGCAATGGCAGTGAAGGAGTGCTTTGCATTCCCCAAAGCCCCAGCATCACTGAAACCTCACCATTAGATTGTTTAGTGTCATATCCAGGACACTTGTTGAGGAGAGGGGTCTTACCCCTCTGCAGAGGTGCAGTCAGTGTATTCTACAGCCCCAGCCAAGTGGGCCAGAAGATGGCTGGAGGATACATACAATGCGAAGCTTGCTAAGTAGTGTATTATCCACTATTTTTTAATGTATTTTCTTGCTTTTATAATAAATGTTTTTGTATTAAAATTGATATAAGAAAAGTTAAAAGTATAATTGTTGTCTATATCTACAAATTGGATTTTACCATTATTCCAACTACTTGACCAGCTGCTAAGAAGAGCACTTGGTATTGATTCATGTACAAAGTTTATTTAGCTTATCTATGAGTTATCCCAAAAATAATGTCAGTTTTGTGGTCAAAGTTCCCATAGCTCTATTTCTGTGGAGAGATTTTATGAATCATTATTGGGTTAACTAAAAAGTTTAGATGGCATTAGGAGTATTTAGTTTTAACTACATTCAAAAAGAACACTTTTAATTGTTTTTTAGCCACGTTAGTATGCATTTTCATTAATAACAATTTGCTTGGAACCCCCCCTAAAGTAACTGATAAACCTATCATGAAAATTATTTATAATCAAGATTTCAAACTTGGACAGTTTATACAATACCAGGGGTATGGAAGACAAGGAAATTCAATGACTGACTGCTCCGATTCTGCAATGCCATGTATAACCAGAACACAATAGACAGATGGACAATGGGCTGCATCTTCCCATTGCCCAAGAAAGGTGACCGTGGAATTGCCATGAACTACTGAGGTCTAACCCTTACTTCCATAGTGGCTAAGATTTACAATGCTCTGCTACTCAACCACATCAAACCCAAAATTATGAAAATTCTCTGGAAGAATCAAAATGGTTTTTGAAGAAATTGATCCACTACATCACAAATTTTGACAATCTGTCAAATCTTGGAAGGAATCAGAGCAAAAAACCTCCAGGCATTATTTGTAGATTTCTCTAAGGCATTTGACTCCATACACAGAGGGAAGATGGAACAAATACTACTAGCCTATGTTCTCCCCAAAGAAACTGTTGCAGCCATAAGGATGCTGTATAAGAACACTAAAGTAAAGGCTCGCTCACTGGATTGAGACACAGACTTTGTCATTATTGCAGGTGTCTTGCAAGGAGATATGCTTGCCCCATACCTGTTCATAATCTGTCTAGACTACATATTTTGAATGCCAATAGATTTAATGAAAGAAAATGGCTTTACTCTAACAAAGATCATAAGCAGGCAATACCCTGCTCAAACAATTACAGATGTGGACTACGTTGATGACATAGTGTGTATGGCAAATGCACTTATCCAGGCTGAATCCCTGCTGCATAGCCTGGAGAAGGCAGCAGGTGGCATAGGCCTCCATGTCAGTGCAGACAAATGGAATACATGTGCTTTTATCAAAATCAAAAAGGAGGAATCTCCGCACTAAAAGGTCAGTCTCTGAAACTAGTGGACAAGTTCACCTACCTAGGAAGCAGTGTCTCATCTACTAAGATGACATTAATACATATCTAGTAAAGGAATGGACAGCTATCAATTGGCTATTGGTCATTGGTCATATAAAGGTCAGACCTGTCCAATAAAATAAAATGCAATTATTTCCAGGTAGCAGTCATGTCCATACTGTTGCGTAGCCATATACACGAATATGGCCATGTGCGAAATAGACATGAAATGTTCATTACTACAGAACATATAAAGAACAGGAATCTCAAAAACACGTAACTACTTCTTGTTCAGGTACGAAACCTTTTTATTAACTTTGAGTTAAAGGTTTCGACGTAAGGAGGAGAGACACAATCTTCTATGCTGTCTTATTCATTTGGCCCCCAACTCGAGCGGCCCCCCATAGGGCGCACGTTCGCCTCACGCCTGCGAGCTCCAAAATTGATCCTTCTCGTTTTGTGTCTAAAACCCGACTCTTATTTTCTTCAAATTCTCACACAAATTTCCGCGTGCTTCCGGTGCGTGACGTCACCCGCACCTTGTCACCCAGTATCGTCTCGGACTGTTATGACATCTGAGTGACACCTCCATCCGCTCGCGCGCACTCGCGTTAACACCTGCTTCAATGTTACACCCAACCAACCCATGTGTTGAGCCGAAAGGTTCTCAGCCTAACTAAACTCAAAGGCATGAACCGAAATCCCTTGGCTATTTCATAACAATACTACTATGTGGATGCACTACATGGACACTGACTTAGCATATTGAGAAAAAACTTGATAGGAATTGCACAAGAAGGCTACGAGTCATACTGAACAAATCCTGGAAGCAACATCCCACAAAGCTTTAGCTGTATGGCCACCTCCCTCCCATCTCTAAAACCATTCAAATAAGACAAACAAGACATGCTGGACACTGTTGGAGAAGTAAGAAGGAACTCATAAGCGACAAGCTTTTCTGGACCCTTTAAACGTATAAGCAAGTGTTGGATGACCAGCTAGAACTTATCTACAGCAGCTTTGTGTGGACACAGGATGTAGTTTAGAAGACCTCCTGAAAGTGATGGATGATAGGTGAGTGGTGAGGAAAATCTGTGCTAGAGGCACAACACGATGAGTCTAACAATGATGTAATGAGATAGGCAATATATTTGGTATATTATAATTTTTTATGAAAATAAAAAATACAACTCAAATGTGTCCACCCAAAAACAAAAGATCTAGGGAATTTATGGAGAAGATTCTGTGAATCTCAAAAGTGGTTTGCAAAATTTTCAAATGTTTCATGGTCAAATAGGTCTGTTGAAATTGTTACTTAAGAATAATCAGTATTTAGCTAACTTTTTCAAAATACTAAAATCAAGCATTGAATATCATTTGAACCAGCATGTGTTGCTTCCACTTAATGAAAATCTTTTGCTTTTGAAACAATATTGTAAAGGAAATACTTTACTACATGGAATGCAAGTCATGTGGGTGAAATGAAATGAATTTTCATCAAGCTTCTCAAAGTTTGGTCTTTATGAAGGAAATGGAATTGAAAGAGAATATTCTTCTATTATCTTCTTTTGAAGAAGAAAATGATTTACTTGAACCATTACAGCTCTAAAGCACATCAAGCAGTTCTTTACTGAAAAAGATAAATCCTGGGAGGATGAAATTACGAAGTTAGCTGAAACATGGTAGAAAGCTTGTAAAGAAGTTGCTCAATAAACGTTGAAAATAAGAAATATCTTTATTTTTATTTTTTTAGATGAAATATTGTCAATAATTTAAAAAAATAAATTTGGTCTAGTATTTTCTTTCTTTTTATTTTTATTTGCTTTTTTCTTTATTTCCATAACAATAAGGAACATTGTTGATGAGAAACACAAAGTGTAAGTGTGAGAATTGAACTCAATATTGACTTTTACTATCAGCTTCTATTGTATGAAAACAATAACAAACATGGTATGAATTAATCAAGACAATAAGTGAACGGAATTAAAATTCTATGAGACATGTCTGCCTTTTACCATTCTGAAAAAGAGAAACTATTGCCACTTATTATCTAAAAGGGGTAACTAATAGGAAAAGATTATTGAAAAAAGGCTAGAGACAAATACAGCTTCAAAAAATTCATTAGGAGCAAAAAAAAAGGTGAGTGGCTATGTATATAAGTCCATATGCAAGATTTTAACAATGGGCAAAAGGGTGAAAGAAAGAATTTTACTTACAAAGTACAACTACTCTTTAAAATTTTTTTTCATACATAGACAGATACATACAGCGAGGCACCTTGTGGGTTTCGTCAATCTTCTTTGTTCTTCTTCCTTGGACACAGGACTGCTATTTCTTTCTTCTCATAAGAGTTTAAGGTAGCTCGTTTTCAATCTACCTCTTTATGGACAACACTGGCTTGCTTCACAAATATATATCTTCAACTTACAAAACGTTCTTCTTTTTTTTTTTTTTTTTTTTTTTTTTCAAACATTGCTTGAATATTTCCCAAGAGTTTCTTAGGAAATATAGGTACATACCTTATTTTGGAGTAGGTACAAAAGATTAAAATGTTATTCAAAACTTATTTTAAGACAGCAAATTAGCTGGTACAAAATGTCAGTGTTACAGCTTTTCAATATTAAGCAGGTTATTCTCTTCTTTAAACTTCATATTCTCCTCTGGAGAAAGTGACTATATTTAGTTCTAAATATTCAAGAATCTAGAACTACATTATTATTATTTACCTTTTTCAGACTATTGTTCTCATCTTTGTCGCCATGTTTATCACAATGTTTTGGCATTCTTCAGGTGGTTGGAATGTTGAACTTAGCCCTTTATTTTGCTCCCTGGGGTAGACTGTTCTAGTTCCACGAGCCATGTTTAATGGATGAGGACAATAGTCCGAAAAAATGTAAATAATGTACATAATACCTCATCTCAGGAATATAGACACAATTTAGAACTAGTTCTTTGAAATTACTTTCACAACAATAAAATAAGGGAATGGTTTTACTTGTGAACTTCTCTAGTTCCAACAATGGTACAAAACAGCACCAATTCCCATTGCGCAAAATTGCGTCGCTTAATGGTCAGTGGAGGGAGAAAAATTCTTGAACTGATCTGAACAAAAACTATTTCTCTTCTGACAAATAGCTGCCAAAAATTATGAATACTGACACGTTTTAGAAAAATGGTTGAGAACTCAAAATTCAGCCAATGCCCAATTGCCACGACAAGAAAATTCACAAACATAGCAGTTGCCAAGAAAACAGAAATTTTGCAGAAACAATAAATTCGTATTTTCCTCATAAAGCAATGCCTTTGACAAAACATGAAAATAAAATATTGATCTACCTTCAACATATTTCTCATGTTATAAAATTTTCAAATAAGGAGATGGCATGCAAGCTTCAGATTGCTTGCAGTACCTACTTGTCACCCACTCAAGCTTTTAGTTTTATGACCCTTTGTTAAACCAGGTATTTTTGTTGACATCAAATTACTGTAGCTGTTGTCTTAAATTTTCTTGATTTAAAAAAAGTTTTTAGAATACAATTTTTTGATTAATGAGTTTAACCAGCCTGCTCAGGAAGATCAATTATAACTTAAAATGTTTTTTACAACTTAGATATAATCAATTTATACTATTTCAATTGTATGTGAAGAAATTCTCTCTAGAATAGTAATAGTAATTGTAGTAATTCTCTCTGGTGGGTTTGTGGTGTTGACTGTAGTAGGCAGTTTGAAGGAGTGACCTATGATAAAGTGGGTGAGCCAGCATTAGAAATCAGTCTTTATTTCCTTTATAGTGTTATCATTGGGTAAAGGAGAATGTGAATAGAATTAATAATACAGGGAAAAAAAACAAACAAATTAGTTACACCATTCTGGTAGAGAAAAAAAATTACTCATTTACTTAGCATAAATGTGGTACAAAACCAGAAGTATGGTGTACCCAGTGAGAAAAGATAAAATTTAAATGTTAACTGACCTCATCACTTCCTGTTCCTTAATTTCAGTTAAATTATCTTTGTATTAGGTGTTGTTTCATAGTTCTTTCAGAAGAAAAAAAATTCCATCATTGCATACACTTACACACACATATATATATAACACAACTATTTGTTGCAATATGTGGTTTTAATGTGCATAACAAATAAAAAGCTCAGCAAGTGCTCTTTATATGTTATACTCTAACAGAATTATAAGGTGGAGGCAAAAGGAATAAACACATGAAAAATAGCATACATTTCACAAACAAAATAAATACAAAGTGTAGTTAAGTCTTTTTTTAATTCAAAATTTTAAATGAAGATGTACACAGTTGACCATGATTTGGATATAACTTTCTATCTATCTATCTATCCACACACACACACATAAAAGAAATTGCTAAAATCTTGACTCAACCAAGAAGGGGATGATTTTTTTTTTGTCTAAGTTTTTGAGAAATCTGAAAAACAATGTGCCAAGTATATTGAACTTTGGATTAATATGTATAATATCCTGGATATTTCATGGTTGTAGGTCATCACCTTGTTTGGTTAAAAAGAACTTTTCAGCAGTTCCATTTGTGTTGGTAATATATATATATATATATATATATATATATATATAGAGAGAGAGAGAGAGATGTATATATATATATATATATATATATATATATATATATAGAGAGAGAGAGAGAGATGGGCCTTTTTAATTAAATGATATACATAAGTAAGATATATATATCTCTCACTTATGTGTATCATTTTCTTAAAAATGCCCATCTCTAGGTAATAGACTATTTTAAAAGAAGAAATAGTAATTTATTGAACTTGGTAAATAAAACTAAAATTATTATTCTGTGGTGGATATGGAATGTATATTGTCAGTACTACTGTAAGAATGCATCACATGAATGCTAGCAAAATGCATGGAGAAAAAGCAAGATGGGAACTATACAAGAATACAATGTGCGGTTTTGAATAAATCCTGGAAGCAACATCCCACAAAACAGTAGCCATATGACCATTTACTTCCCATCTCAAACCATCCAAGATATTGCTGGAGAAGCAAGGATGAACCCATAAATGATGTTCTTTTATGGACCTCTACATATGAATGCACAAGTGTTGATTGACCAGCAAGAACGAACTTATATCAGTTCTGTGTGGATGTAGTTTGAAGAGAGGTGTCAAAGTTAAGTGACCTAAAAAAATCAGTAAGTTTTTGAATAAAATAACTGATGCATTATAAAATTCATTCATTGATAAATTAACACTGAAAATTTCATCAAAATTGGGTAATTCTCTGATTTTTGGTAAATTTTTTTCTATCAGGGCTTGTGATTTGGTTTTGTAAAATATGTCTATGACGTTACAGTTGTTGGTACCTAGTCTAAACATGTGTATATCGCAAACAAGTTCCAACAATTTCAAAGTAATTTCTTCTGTAAACTTTTTGTAATGTACATTTATGAATTTTGCACATTTTAAATTTTCAATGTAAACTATTTTTAGATAGCTAGGCATTGATTAGACTGTACATTTTTAAGATACATGACAGCTTAAGTACACAAGTACCAGACTAATCAAAGTTTAGTAAATAGCATGAGCACCTTGCTTGGTATAATATTTAGGGAGTTAAGCTAGCCTAAAATTGTGACAGTTCAATTCTCACTGGGTGTCCCATACTTTTGGCCTTGTTTCAAGCTAAGCTTAGTAAATGAAAATAATGAATTAAATTTTAATTTTCAATTTAAAAGATCAAATGAATCTAGGTTTGCATAATCCTGTAATTCACCAACCATTACTGGTCAAAAAGTATCTAAAATTGGCACTTATCATCACTTTGTCATATAAGTGGCTTGGCTGGGCACACATCTTCATTTAGATTTTAATTTGATTCTGACTCATCTTGACACTAAAGATCTAGACAGTAATCTAGATGTCTAGACATCATTACTTTATTATGCAAGTTTTTCAGCTGTGCACTTACCTTCATTTAATTTTTAAAAAAATTTATCTAGTCAATTTTGGTACTTTTGCTTACATTTGATGCAATGTTTGACTTATTTTTCTGTCTTATGTTTTTTTATTGACTCACACTGTGTTTCTTCCCATTTATCTTTTGAATAACATTTCTGTTGATTTCTTTTGCAACTATTGCTGTTTCTCTTGCATCTTTTCAACTCTGATCTTTTATTATCTGTCTCTCTACTTTAGTTACTAACAAATTATAGGGGCAAGGGACACTTAAATCTTTTGTCACCATTGTTATTATGCTGATTATCTTTCTTATTCATCTTAGAAGAGATAGTCTCTTTAGTGATGTAAGTGTATCTTGTTTATTGTAAGAAAAATCCTCCATCTTACATTACAGGTTGAGCACTATTGTAATTGTGTTGAACTGAATGTGTTTAGTGATTGAATTGTAATGCTATATGTGTGGGCAGTCTTTTTATAGTCAATATTTGAAGACACTTAGCATATAAACAAATATAAGCCCTGGTTAGAGGAATTTAACCTATAACCAGCTTTGGTACTTAACCAAATAACACTTTTTATCTTTTAAAAGATCGCACAATTTGATGACATTTGATTGATTTTTGTGTATATTTGCTTTCTTCTGATCACTACTTTTTTCTATTATTTTGAGCTGTTTATTCTCTAGCTTTCTTTTAGACTCTTTTTATTCATATATATTTATTAAAGTAACCCCTATTGCCATAAGAGATACCATAATCGGGAATTACTCAGCATCGCACTAATGAACTTATTGATAATGGGAAACTTTCATCCAAAACATTACTACAAGTGTTTTGGGTGGAAGTTTCTCATATTCTATGAAGTTGTCAAAGTGCTATTTAAGTAATTCCTCTTTATGGCATCTCTTAGGCACTGCCAGTAATACCTATTGCTCTCTTCTCTCCAAATCACATGCAACAGATTGTACTAGGTTACAAGGTACTAGTAGCAAGGAATGATCTCTGACTTAAATTAAAATAGATTTGCTTTTCACAAGCCTAAAGAGCTTAAACTACTGGAAGAAGTAGATTTATACATTTCCTAAAGGCATTAGTGTGAAGTAAATGTAAACCAACATCACTGAAGTTTAAATTTGGTTTGCTGATTCCATTCTCTATGCCACTAACCATTATGCCACTTCCACATTATTTTAATCTGTTGTTTTGTCTTCTTCTTTAATTCTTTAACTCTTTATTATTCCTATTAACAGAAAGAAAAGAATTTGGATGCATCTAAAGTAACTCTAGTGGATTTTCTATCATCTATTGCATGTACTAGATTATCTTCAGTCATAGAAGAACTGCTAGCATTTACAGGGTGTTTAAAAAAGGATCCAACCATCTTTTTAATAACTTGTATTCAGACTTATCTTTAACTTCTTTGTAATCCTAAATACAGTATCAAGAAATTTATCAACTCAATGCAATATTGTTGGGAAATGTACTCTGGGAAAATTTCATATTAAATTTATTTGTTAAATGTTTGTAAGATTTATTGTTATGATACAGTCAGCCAAAGAAAATGATACAGTTGACACAGGAATAGATGCTCAAATGAGGCTAGTGCATGATGTTATCATTTGAATTTCTAAATACTATTGCTTGAGTAAAGTGTTGCCATGTTTTTAATTTTGTATTATAAATTTTATGTATGCATAAATTTTACCCCCTTAAGATTACATTGTTTAGTGTATATCATGTGTAGCATTTATGTTCCTGTTGTTGGAAACTCAACATTGTCCTGGGTATGACACTAAACTGGAGTACTTCTACATTGCCATTACTCTCAGGTCCACTCTGACTGATAGGGTCCCATCTATGAATTAATAGGTCTGTTTGAAAATTGTTAATATGAGATACCCTATAACTGTGTGTACATTATTTATATTAAGTATAGTTACTTGAAGTTATAATTGTTTACTAAGGATTATCATTAGTTGAAACCTCATGATTGCTTGCAAATTATTGGTGTTAGGTAAGAGTAGTTCGAACCATATAATGGTTTTCAAGCAAATGATTATTATTAAATAGGAATAGTTACTTCAAACTGTGAATAGATTATTAGTATTTGATACAAATATTTTGAACCATATAACCATGTGCAAATTATTTGTATTAGGAATGCTTGATATCTAATTGTATGCAAATGAATGTCTATAGGCAAATAAAAGTTCAATTTAAAAAAATGCAACTGAAAACTGAAAATATAGTTGATATTACAATCAAATATTTACAAATTAATCAAATTTTAGCATTAAATAACCTATAAGCCATTAAACAAATAAACCAAACCAAACAGTATTTTTTTCTATTTGTTTTCAAATCCCATCCTAATATAACTAGGTAGCCAATATCACAGTTAATAAGGTCAGTCTTTTAATTTTTTTCCCTTTTTTTTTCTGTAGCTGGTACTTGTTTGTCACAAATAATAAACAAGCAAATTTTTTGTGAGTGTTTTTAGTTTGTTTGATGTTGTTAAAAGCAAATGTCAAATAATCTTGTATACCAAGTCTCAATTTTACTATGAATTTAACATTTAAATATTTCTGAATTTGGGAGACAACCTTTTTACATGTTTTTATTTTCTCCTACTGGAGCAGTCATAAACTGGTACATATATTTATAGCAATTTGTGCTGTCATGAATATTGCAAATATGTATATAATTTTGTAAAATTTGTTTTCAATACATTTCCTATAGTGCATGAGGATGTACTGAAAAGTTCTTGGTTTAATCAAGAAGGGAATATGTGGAATTGCATGAATATTTCTCCGATTTAAGTCATATCAAAATCTGGGAAATATCCATTCAATTCCAAATATTCATCCACTTATTTAACAAATATGACCTATTATTTTTAATGTGGGGAGGGTCATTTCGTTTTTGGTTGGGTTGAGAATTTTCACCACTCACTTGTAATAAATGAACAGTGGTTGATTGATAAATAAGTAAGTTCTCTTACCTTGTGGCATTGCTAATAATATGGATATAAAGTCCTATTCAAATATGTGTGACATGGCATATAAATATCTATCCCAAGACAGGAGTTTATTTTTCGCACGTGTGAAATCGGGGCAGTCAGGCACTTGATCCCTCGCAAAATAAGTTCCAGTTAAGATTCCTTCTTTGGGTACATGGGGAACTGGCAGATAATGTGGGGGTTAATTTGGAACTAAACTGACCGCCGCTGGCAAGGGGTTTCCAAATTTCACGTTACACACACACCCACCAGGCCACTACCTCTTCCTACCCCTAGGATAATGGAAGATATGGGCCTCTAGGTTTAGATATAATATTATTTATTGTAGTCGACAATTCCAATTTCCTGTGTAATATTTTTAAAGGCGAATAGGACATTTAGCGAGAATAAATTGAGGTGAATGAAGCTGAAAAGGAACATGCAAAAGACAACTTGATAGGCAGACAACACAATGAATAAATTTCGACATGAGGAGAGATATAAAATATAACAAGGTTTTTAATACATGCGGACACACATATTTAACGTGTCGGCTATATTATCAGCGAATAATATCAAATATACAAATGTCTTTCTTCCTTATTCTTTTCTTACTTCCTTCTTTAAATTGAGAGAGAAAGTATGTAATTGCAATACTTAGGAAGGGTGGCGGGAGAAAACAGTTTTAAGGTTTACTTAGCTTTTCGATGGGTTCCTTCTGAGAGTATTTTCTCTTTTACGGGCTAGCGGGATTTTATACAGCTTGGCTTGAAGGCATCTATTATCTTCTTGTCCAAGATTCTTTCTGCTTTTCCTCGGAATTTCGGCGTCAGTTTCAATATATCTTACCATGCCAACTGCTGTCCTGAAACCCGGCTCTTCTTCTTCACCCGGAGTTTGGCATCAGATCCCCGTCCTCTCACGGCGATCTCTATCTTCAAAACTAAATTCTTTTCCCTATTTCCGCTGACAAAAAGGGTGCTACTTCCGCTTTAGGGTTCTGGCCAATCATTTAGCCTCTTTCTTCTTCCTTCACCCTGTCAGGCGATTCCTTCGGGCTACTATACTGACCTCTGTATATCCCCTTCTTTATCCATCCAGTCACAGAGTGCAAACATCTGTTGGCTTTCATTCTGACCTGGATTGGTTACTTCGGCTGAGAGGAATTGACCTACATTCCTTATTCCTCTTTTAACGGTCAATCTTTGGCGGCCTGTTAATTCAAACACGGAGGGGTAGGGGAAATTTCTTATTTCTTTCCTTTCAGTGGTAGACCACGGGACATATGCTTTAAGTCAGGTTGCTGTGTGATGGCATTAAATAATTGCATTTGTTAGTCATGAGTACTCTGCATTGTGTAAAGCAATGATCAGTGATTACATTTTTTGTCACCGGTAGGTTGTATATCAATCAAAATTTTCAGACATAGGAAAGCAATTTTTTTGGATGGTTGGATGGATATGGAAAAAGGTCTAATTGGTTTACTATATACAAAGTTGGAAAAGGAAAGATGAATGTATTAAATGAACAAAGACCAGGATGATCAATTTTGGTGATACATGAGGAGAAAGAAGAGTTGATGCCATGAAATGCATATTTCCCATCCAATTCTAATTTGGCATCTATAAAACTTCTGTTTTTCCAGAAATTGAAATTTTAGCTGATGTTGAATGAAAGTTGCTATGTACAATTGAATCAAAAATAAACCGGTAAATTTCTTTGAAGATGGAATGAAAGGAAATATAGAAAAATGTCTTTATCTAACATAAAAAGGAAATACAAAATTTAAGCATTTTAAGGAGAATGTAGTCTTTTCTTAAATTAAAAATTCTTAACCCACAAAAGAAAATAAAATGTTTGCAAAAAATATGTAGTATTAAATGGTGAGTACATTGATGGCCACAAGGCCTACTTTAGAGCTATTCTTTCTCCAGCTATGGGTAAATAGTTGGGCAGATTGGGTTCTTCAGTCTTGGTTAGGTAATCAGTTTAGGAGAATGAAAACTCTGAATTCCAACCTGTTAAATTCTACTGAAAAAAAATTAACCTTGTGTCACATCCTGCCTATGTAGAGGGACTGGTAAATACTTACTTTGGAACTACCAAATTTGATATGCTTATTGGATCGAGAAGAAAGTTTCAGTGTAAAAAAAAATTTGTTTCTTATGAGGAAAGGAGATACTTTTATCATCAGGTAATCTCTAGTAACAATCAGCAAGCTACATGTGGCTGCAAGATCTAACTAATCATACAGAATTTAAATTTCTGAATTTCAGAAGAAAAGATTGTCTCTTGGCTTATAATCAAATAACCCTGAAAGCACTAGTCTTTGCCTGATCACTGAAGCTAATCAGCAATAAACCTGCTCAGAACCTAGTGAGTTGATCACTTCAACAGGTACTGTAATCAACCTAAGGCCTGAGTGTCACTTTAAGCAAAGTAAATAATAAATTGTTTTAATTGAATATTCGTATTTAATTGATAATTATTAATTAGGTTTATCAGTAGTTTTTCAAGTGGGAGATGTAAAATAACTACGTGGTATTAAACAGATTCAAGACACTATAAGAGAAGATGGAAAAAGGTACCCCAAATGATGAATATGAGAATTTCGTCAATGCCTTCCGCGAGGTGGCAGCAAAGTGTATTCCAACAAAACCGAGAACTAAATATAGAGTCCCATGGGAAACGTTAGCAGTGAGAGAAAAATGAGCACACGTGAAAACAGCCTCAAAAGCTATAGGAAGAACCCAACAAACACAAATGCCTGAAAACTAAAAATGGCACAATATCAATTAGCAGGCATATATATAAAGGAACAGACAGAATACATACAAAATCAGATAGATAAGATTAGAGACTCAGTGGAAGATAGGCAATCTAGGATAGCATGGCAAACAATAAACGAAGTGAGCAGAAGGAAGAGCATAGTCAAAGCAAAACTGAAAGCTGCAAACCAACAGGAAAGAATAAAACTGTGGAAACAGCATTTTGAAAACCTACTAGGAAACCCACCGAAAGTAACGCATGAACCAATCACCGGAATAATTAGTAAGCAGTTGGACATTAAACTAGGACCATTCACTCAAGAAGAACTCTACTCGGTTCTTAGAAAAATTTGAAATAGGAAAGCTGCAGGGCTAGACGAGATTCCCCCAGAAGTATGGAAGACCAGACAATTCGACGACATACTGCTCCAACACTGCAACGCAGTCTATAATCAAAATCAGATAGACAAATGGATGAAGGGATGCATCCTCCCCTTCCCTAAAACGGGTGACCTCGGATTAGCCAAGAACTACCGAGGTATAACACTTACATCCATAGCAGCCAAAATTTACAATGCCCTACTACGAAACCGGATAGAATCCAAAATAGACAACATCCTTAGGAAAAACCAAAATGGCTTCCGAAGAAATAGATCCACGACCTCACAAATATTAACCATCCATAGAATCCGAGAGGGTGTATGCGCAAAAAACCTACAAGCGACATTACTATTTGTTGACTTTACCAAGGCCTTTGATTCCATTCACAGAGGAAAGATGGAACAAATCCTACTAGCATACGGCCTACCTAAAGAAACTGTGGCAGCAATAACGATTCTCTATAGAAACACCAAAGTGAAAGTACTCTCACCGGATGGAGACACAGAATACTTTGACATTGTAGCAGGAGTACTACAAGGAGACATGCTAGTCCCATAACTCTTTATCATCTGTCTAGATTACGTGCTTAGAACATCGATTGATAAAATCAGAGAAAATGGCTTTTAGCTGACAAAGAAAAGAAGCAGAAGGCACCCTGCAAAAACAATTACCGACGCTGACTATGCCGATGGCATAGCGATACTGGCAAATACACCCAACCAAGCCAAAACACTACTGCATAGTTTGGAACGAGCCGCCGCAGGCATTGGCCTCCATGTCAATGCACACAAAATGGAATATGTGCTATAATCAAACAGGCGACATCACCACACTAGATGGAACCCCTCTTATACTAGTAGATAGATTTACCTACCTAGGAAGCAGCGTCTCATCAACAGAAACGGACATCGACATGCGGCTAACGAAGGCATGGACAGTTATCAATAGGCTATCGATCATATGGAAATCAGACCTGACTGATAAAATGAAATGCATTTTCTTTCAGGCAGCGGTCGTATCGATACTGCTGTATGGATGCACTACTTGGACTCTAACTAATCGGCTGGAGAAGAAGCTAGACGGCAATTACACAAGAATGCTGCGAGCAATATTGAACAAGTCCTGGAGGCAACACTCCACAAGGCACCAACTATATGGCCACCTGCCTTCCATCACGAAAACTATCCAAGTTAGACGAACCAGACATGCAGGTCACTGCTGGAGAAGCAGGGACAAGCTCATAAGTGATGTACTCCTATGGAACCCCACATATGGCCGGGCAAAAGCAGGACGACCAGCTCGTACATACATCCAGCAGCTTTGTGAGGATACAGGATGCAGCCCCGAAGACCTGCTAGAAACGATGAAGGATAGGGAGAAGTGGCGAGAGAGGGTCAAGGATATCCGTGCCTGTGGCACAACATGATGATGATGATGATTATTGCTTAGAACCAACTAAACAAAAGTCATTCACTTAAAGAATATTTCTTGACAAAATTCTGTGAAATTTTACTCAGGATGTTGAGATAATACAAAAAATATTTGTAAATTTATCTTTTATAGTAACAATTATTGTTTGAAACTGAAAAGACCACTTTTAGTGGCTATTAAGCTCAATTTCAAGTCATATCCTAACTTAGCCCTGTTGGCAGGGTTTAGAATATGCTGACTGAAACTCCTGCAAAGGGTTAAGACTTCTCCTCTCCCTCAAAAGTTGGAGGGGTGTCCTTGGTATGACACTAAGCTGCCATTACTTCAAGTTCCTCTCTGATCCAGAGTGGTAGTAGCTGTTAGGGCCCCATCAATGGATTTAATAGATCAGTTTGAAAGTTATTAGTATTAGATAAAAATACTTGAAACAATATAACTGTGCAAATAAATGATTATTAAATAGTAATAGTTACTTGAAACCATATGATTGTATATAAATGATTAGTTTTAAGATAGGACTACTTGAAACCTTATAACTGTGCAAATTATTTGTATTAAATTTTGGCATTAAATAATCTATAATAGGTTGATATGCCATAAAACAGATAAACCAAACCATATTTACAAAAATCAAATCATCATAATATACATTACTGCGTTTTTTTTAAAAGATTGGTTTTTGATTTAGTTTTGTGCTTTTAATTTTAGTTTTGTGCTTTTGTTTAAAATAAGAAAATAATAAGTTGTTAAAAACATCTTGCTTTTGCAAGCATTAAGTGAATCTCTAAAAGATAAGTTCAACATTTCAATTGCAAAAGTAATTTAAAAAACATTATGGACACAAAAAAATATAAAAACAAATGATTAAAAAGATAACTTTGCAGTATTATCTTTTATTTTTTATTAGATGAATCATTGTCGGCCATTATTAGTTTTTTTACTTGTATCATGACAAAAGACATTATCACAAATTATTAATGGATGCTAAAAGTAGAATTTTCAATGAAGACTACCATTTTTGTACTTTATGGATATCTATATGTTTGCAAAAGTAAGAAGATTAGCATGGAGTTTGTTGTTTACAGATTACACTTGATGATTCTAAGATTTGTGTGGGTAGATATTGGTAGATTTCACATTACTAAAAATATACTATTATACCTAGACCTCCAAAGGACAAGGGTCTGACATTGATTTTTCTTAAGTTTTTTTGGTGAGGTATATGTTCTGCTTATGAAAGGTTAAAAAACACAACATGGCAAAAAGTTTTTATTGTTCTATATTTATATTACTTTATTGAGTGAAGATTGTTTTTACACTTTAGTATTGATACAATTATTTCAAATAACTTAATCTAAAAGAAAATTAATTTTCTTCTATTATTTTTGGATAATGTACTTATATATGTATATAGCTGGAATAATAATGTAACAGTATAGCAGTGTAAGAGAACCCGGTTGTGTCTTGCCTGTCTGGATTGAACTTGCGTCTTTCAAAATGTGGAAAAACACGATTTAAGCATGCTGTGGAACATTTGGTTTGATTCCCTTGCTTGGGTGTATGAAGAGTTGTATAGCCTCAGAGGTGAATAAATTGAGAGGCCAAAAAGAGATTTGGTATATTTTCAGCTGGTGTCCACATTGAAGGGGCCGTCTCTCCAGGCAATACCTGGTGAATGTCCCCCACCACTATAAAATTACTTGGTGTCAGATCCTGACTTGGGAAGTCAATTAAAGACCGTGTTTTAAGCAGTTGTCTAGAATTGCAGATGGTAGTATTTTTGTGGATCGTTCATATTCACGGAAGGCGACTGGATTTTTGTTACAGATATCAGTGCTGAAATTCGTGTCTCTCGAATCTGAAATTGATTCTCTGGGTCACTTCTCACAACAAAGGTTATTGTCATCAACTACTTACAATATAATATACCATATTTGTTTATGTTTTTTTATATATATATATACACACACACACAGACACACACATATATAAAGTTGGTTGAATAGCTACTACATTAAGGTGTTGGGGAGGGTGCTACTCCTTTCCCTGGATTTCTCCACTTATCCTTGTTGAGTAATTGTTTTATAAATGACAAGAACTCTGCTTTGCTGCTGCCAATAATAATAATTTTTTCTAAACGTTATTGTAAACAAACATTAAATATAACTATTAATGAACATTTAATGGTTACCAGATCAATCTTGTAAGCTATTGCTTGTAAGTTTGATGTTTAGTATTTCTTGTAGCCCTGTGAAAAGTCTTAAGTTCATTGAGAATGACTAGTTTATACATTTTATTTAGCTTTTATGTTAGTACCGAATTCAAAAAGAAATTGATTACATTTGTTGTGGGAGAAAAAAAACAAAATAAATAACTTACTATCTGTGACATTGTGTTATATTTTGACCCCTCGCCCCAGCCTAAAAATGCTATTCCAAGGTAATACACCGGAAGGAAGTGACACATTCCAACGGCCAGTAATCGAAAGAGATCGCGTTAGCGGATTAAGGCTTATGATATGGGAAAAGGTGAAGGTCCCATTCTGCCATTAGTCATGCACCGGAAGAGAGTAACCTCTGAACTGCATGACAGTTATTTCCGCTTGATGACAATTAAACATTCGATTTCAAAGATCCAGTAGGCGATCGTGTGGGCGTTGAGTTATTATTTAACTCAGTTGAGTTTGGGTCCCAGAGCAGTTGTCAGTAGAATTCCAGACAGTAGAGACCAGATATGGTAAGGAAGGCCACACCCGACCGAGGGGGTTCTCGGAAACCCCCGATGCAGTTGCCAGCAGACTTCCAGACAGCTAGAGACCAGTTGTGGTAGGGAAAGCCACACCCGACCGAGGGGGCACTCGGAAAACCCCCGATGCAGTTGCCAGCAGACTCCCAGAGAGTTAGAGACGAGATGTGGTAGGGAAGGCCACACCCGACCGAGGGGGCACTCGGAAAACCCCCGAAGCAGTTGCCAGCAGACTTCCAGACAGCTAGAGACCAGATGTGGTAGGGAAGTCCACACCAGACCGAGGGGGCCCTCGGAAAGCCCCGATGGAGTAGACCCCAACATCAGGAGAACAATAAAGACACAACGTGACGGTCATAACAGTGGGGTCAAAATATGAAGTTTACGTTCGGTCTCCAGCATCCTCTCACATGCAAACCCTTCAACAACCCTTTCAAACTCTTGCAATAAAGTGAGAGGTAAATATATTTCTAAAGAAGTCTTCTTGTGTCTTCCTTCCTGCATCTTAATTCTTCTTGCTTCTTCCTTCCTTCATGCGTCTTAATTATGGTGTCGTTGTGATGCTGAATGAACGTGTAAATAACTATATAACAATTGTTCAATTGATTGGTATTGAAAGGAATCTTAGTTCTGTAAGGATTTTTAAGATGAAAAAATAAATTTAAAAAAAAATTGTTTTTATGCTTTTTTGTGTTTATTTAATATTTAAAGGATCAAATAAAATGTAACTTTACTTCTGCATGTTAAATGCCTTTAGAGCAAAGTATTGTATAGTTGGTCATCACTTAATAACCAGTTGAATTAGTTAATTGTTCAATAAAGGAAGACTTTCTCATACAGATATATCAAGCATCGGGACATAAGGGTTATATTTTTACTTTAGTTTTGACATTTGTTTTTACTTTTGCATTATTTATTATACTTTTAGAAGTACTGTTGTTTATTAGGTTTCAAATTGTTTTTTACCATTGAATTTAAGCAGACAACCAGTATTATTATTATTAGAAAATAAAATTAAATGTAGAAAAAATAATTCATGCATAGCATTGTTTGTACACTTATATTCAATGGAGTAAAGGCAATTGTCTGTTTATATCCATTGTTGGTAGGCATGCAGTACTAATCATTGGCCTAGCGGTTAGAGTGTTCGCCAATCGCCCGGGAGACCTGGGTTCAATCCCAGGTCGAGTCATACCAAAGACTCAAAAAATGCTACTTGATGCCTCCTTGCTTAACACTCAGCATTATAAGGTATGGATCAAGGGTAAAGTGGAGCAATCCAGGGAAAGGAGTAGCGCCCTCCCCTACACCTTGGTGTAGTAAGCTATCGAAAAGGGAGCCTTCGGGTCACCCTCGACTATGGTCTTACTACTACTTACTTACTTACTAATCATAAGTTTCAGTGTTCTGTAAACAAGGACCAGGTATGAGGATCATTAAATAAGTTTCCAGACTTTTTTGTATGGGCACTTTTATTGATAGTACACACATGAAACTCTAGTCTCCTTCGAAGTAATCTCCTCCAGCTGCAATGCACTTGTACCATTCCAACAACTTCTGAAAGGCCCCAAAGAAGTCCTCTTGTGTGAGCATGTCAATGACCTTCGTCACAGCCTCTTTCATCTCCTCAATTGTCTCATAATGACAGCCTCTGAGCTTAGGGAATAACCAAAAGTCACAGGGACCATGGTCTCGACTATAGGGAGGCTGAGGAACTGTCTTGATGCCCACCTTGGTCAAATAGTTTGTGACAAGGATGGAGTTGTGGACTGGTGCATTGTCCTGGTGGAAATGCCACTGACTCAATTTGAAGAGTGCTGGCCTCTTCCGACGGAATCTCTTTCTGAACTCCCTTAAAATCTCAACATAGTAACCCTAACCCTTTGACCAATCAACTCTGGTGTATTAAGTTCCTTACTCCTCCCATACCTCTCATCATCCCTCACAGACTCCCTGGCTTCCTTGAATCTCTTATGCCACTCAAAAACTGATGCTCGATTCATGCAAGATGCTCCAAAAGCAGTCTGATGCATTCCATACATTTCTATGGCACTTTTTCCGAGTTTAAAACAGAATTTTATTGCATATCGTTCTTCTTCACATCCAGATTGCATTTTTGAAGTTCACCAGCGGTGACAATCAGGCTTTAGTAGGGTGTATTCCTATTGCTGCTGTAGCTGTTCATTTGCACGTGAAATCCTAAAAATCGGTCAGTCATCTCATAAGATGTATAGCAATAACTTACTGAGTTTTCAAGAGTCTACGACAATTTTAAATGCCTGTACAAAAAAAGTCTGGAAACTTATTGAATGTACCACGTATATTGTATAGAAAGTAAGATCGAAAGGAAAAAGTGTGTGGAAAACCGAATATGCTGTAATTTTCTTTGGATTGTACTACTTAATTTGTTATTGTGAACTATATATTTTTTTTTATCAGTTATTGCTTCTCATTTATTGACTGATTGTAGTTGATAAAGATTACTGTTTGTTGATTTATAAACAAAATTTGATATGACCTGTGTTTAACTATGTGTTATAAATTAGGAAAAATATTCTCTTTTTGAAGATGATAATTAACTGGAATATTCTGAACATAAAAAAAAAGGATTTAGATGATTATGGACTTAAATCAGTCAATGATTATTTTTTATTCTTTATTTTCTAATTTATATTACTTGGAAGCAATTGTGTAGAGATCAAGTTGGTGATTCCCAATTTTCTTCTCCTTTGTGTGTTTTTTTTTTTTTTTTTTTTGACTAATTGTTAACCACTGTTGACCTGCTAAACCTGTCACAGCTGGTTTAAATTCAGTTTTCCTTTTCTTAAACTGGTTGCTATACCAAGGCTAAAAAATCCCAGTTTGCGCTGTTATTTGTTCATAGTTAGGGCGAGAAGAGATGAATTCGTGCCTTTCCCAAGTGCATTAGCACAAAGTAAAAAACAAACATCTTCATTCTTAATTTGACAAGTTCATTTTCTTTGATGGTACTATTTACCAACCCCTCCGCTCGGGCAGGATATGACACAAGGTCAATTTTTAAGCGGAGTTTAACAGGTTTTGAATTCAGAGTTTTCCTTCTCCTAGACTAGTTGCCTCCCCAAGGCTGAAGAACCTAGTCCGTCCTACTATTTACCCATAGCTGGAGGGAGAATAAGGGGGTTCATACCTTTCCCAAGGGTATTTGCCCGAAAGTAAACGTAATAGCGCGACTGGAGTACGAACTCGCGTACTACGATTCCGCAGCTCATCGCTTTAACCATTACACCACGAGGACACCCCCATTTTCTTTGATGGTAATCATTATTCCACCTACACCTTTAACTGAAACCATTATGTTACCTCCTGCTTCTAATGATTGTTTACAGATGTACTTTACTGATAGATTGAGTTTTGATAGAAAAATTCATTCATTCTTCAAGAGACTAAATTAGTTTTGTTTGTTTGCTTGCTAAGGGTCTTCATTCTCATTCAGACTGTTTGTAAATTCTCAATTGCAGGTTGGGGAAGGGATGGATACTTACCTTTCCCAAGGGCATTAACACAAAGTGAAACACAGTTTCATTTAGGATTTGAATTTGGCTTGTTGATTCCATTTCTTAGGATTATTAGGCCACTTGTGGCTCTAAAATGTTCGATGGATGTTATCTATAGAGAATCAATTAGTGTATTGACCAAAAATAAAATTGTTTTTTGAAATAAAAGCTGTAGATGAAGAAGTGGGTTGCGTAGTATCATCTAGAAAAATGGATACTCATTGAACAGAGTTAAAATTCTGGCCTAGGCTGTTATATTCAACTTTGTACTTTGGAAAGACAAAAATCCATTTGTAGGGTTAACTGGGTTGTGTAGCCTTTGTAGGACAACTAGTCTAGGCAAAAGTCAATTCTGAATTTAAATTCCCTAGCAACAACACATGAGCAAGCATGATAATGTAAGGCTCATTATTCTAAATCTTACAGACCTTGGGGAAAACCCGAATCTTGCACTAGACTGAGAAAAGGGCTAATAGGATGGAATGAGTTTATGGACTTATTGATTTATCTCTATAGGTATGCAACCTGTGAGATTAAAAAAACTACTCAACCCTTGGCTGAGTTAGAAAATTTACTTGTCCAAAAATAATTTGTCTTGAAAGAGTTTTCTTCCTACATGGTCAATCATTCTGACTTAGTAAAAAAAAAAAATTCCATAGAGTTGATCCTATTTTCTTATTCTCTTCATTGTACTTTTGCTAGGATTGTTCAGAATTCTCCTTTTTCATATTCAGCTGATTTTTCTTGCTCTTCATTTGATTTATTTCATTTTACTGAAATATACTTGGAAGATTGACTCATGCCTTAAATAATCATATAAAATATAATGAACTATGATGTCTTTCATATTTTACTTTTCCAATTCCTCCTCATTGAATGAAAACCTTCTGAGGTCAGATGAACAAACTTTATCCCAAAAAAAGGTTATCTATTGGGATACTATTTTCCTATTTTTAATTTTTCTTAGTACTGATTAGAGTTCTTCTTGCATAAACTGTCCTAGTTTGATGACTAATTGTTTATTAATAATTTTCATGATTGGTTCATGTGTCACTTTTGGTGGGTTTCCAAGTAAAAAGAAAAAAAATAGAAAAGCAGCAGGGCTTGATGAAATACCCCCAGAAATATGAAAGATCAGGGAATTTCATGACATACTGCTCCGACACTGTAACGCTGTATATAATCAAAACACAATTGACAGATGGACAAAGGGATGCATCCTCCCCTTCCCTAAGAAGGGCAACTTTGGATTAGCCAAGAACTACTGAGGTATAACCTTTACATCCACAGCGGCCAAGATATACAATGCTCTACTGCGCTACTGCATAGAACCCAAAATTGAGAAGATACTTAGGAAGAACCAAAATGACTTTTGGAGAAATAAATCCATGATGTCACAAATTTCGACTATCCGTCATTCTTGAAAGTGTATGTGCAAAAAACCTAGAGGCAACAATATTATTTGTCGACTTTGCCAAAACCTTTGACTCCATACACAGAGGAAAGATGGAGCAAATACTACTCATCTACGGTCTATCCAAAGAAACTGTTGCAGCCATAATGATGCTATATAGAAACACAAAAGTAAAAGTCTGCTCACCGGATGGAGACAGAGTTCTTTGAGATTGTAGCTGGTGTGGTGCAAGGAGACACATTAACTTTAATACCTGTTTATCATCTGTCTAGACTACATGCTTAGAACACCTATTGATAAAATGAAAGAAAATGGTTTCAAGCTGACAAAGAAAAGAAGCAGAAGATACCTTGCACAAACAATTACGGATATGGGCTATGCTGATGACTTAGTGCTTCTGGCAAATACACCTGCCTAAGCCTAAACCCTGCTACATAGTCTGGAATGAACAGCTGCGGGCATAGGCCTCTTATGTCAATGCAGACAAGACGGAATACATGTGCTTAAATCATAGAGGCGATATCACTTTAAACGGTAGTTTACTGAAACTAGTAAACAAGTTCATCTACCTAGGAAGCAGTGTCTCATCAACCGAGACAGACATCAACACACGACTAGCAAAGGTATGGACAGCTATCAACAGGCTATTGGTCATGTGGAGGTCAGACCTAACTGATGAAATAAAACACAGTTTTTTCCAAGCAGTGGTCATATCGATACTGCCGTATGGATGCACTACATGGACGTTAACTAAACATATGGAGAAAAAGCTTGTTGGCAATTACACAAGAATCCTACGAGCAATATTGAACAAGTCCTGGAGGCAGCAGTCCACAAAGCAACAGCTGTACGGTCACTTACCACCCATCACAAAAACTGTCCAAGTTAGATGAACTAGACATGTTAGACACTGCTGGAGAAGTAGAAAAGAGCTCTTAGGTGATGTACTCTTCTGGACCCCTTCACATAGCTGAATAAAGGCAGGATGACCTGCTAGAACTTACATACAATAGCTCTGCGCTGATACAGGATGTAGCCTTGAAGACCTACTGGAAGCGATGAATGATAGAGAAGGGTGGCAGGAGAGGGTCAGGGAGATCTGTGCTCGTGGTGCGACATGATGATGATTGGGATACATTTACATTGTTGTTTTTAAAGTTTGTACAATTAAAAATCTATTGGAGTACTTATTTTTGCTCAATCCTCTCTCTATAACAATTCAGCTGAATATTTAAAAAAATATTTTATAAAAAAATGTGATAAAAGATTTTTGTTTTCAACTCAACCTCTGATAAACTTACATGTCTGATTGAATAGAGTGGTCTAGTTAAATCTTACTGGCTG
The DNA here is from genome assembly GCA_963585895.1 of Sepioteuthis lessoniana. NCBI lineage: Eukaryota > Metazoa > Mollusca > Cephalopoda > Myopsida > Loliginidae > Sepioteuthis > Sepioteuthis lessoniana. Next base: position 46,724,160 of record OY757931.1, on the reverse strand, counting down.
TAAGTTATATACTTGATGCAGCCATAAATAATGAACTATATGAAACTCAGATCTGGTGAGTTCAGATCCAATCATCTTCATTGATCCATGCTATGACTAATTTAATGCAAACTCATCAATTCATTGAGACAATTTCATTCATTTCTTAGATGGAAACTATTCATTAGCCTGTACTTCTTCTAAATGACCTCAAAGCATTCCACCATTGATTTTTATGGGAATAACTAAGTAATAGTAGCACCTACTAGATTATCAGTTAGCCTTGAATTTAAAAAATTCACAGATAAAATACTTCTATAACATTATTATGGAACAGATATGATTTTGTATAAAATTTACTTGTGAAAGATTAATCACAAATATCTTTTAAATATAGTAATGCCTATATAATTACCATGTTGCTCATGGTAGGAAAAACTCAGTTGAATAGTTTCACTTATTGCTATCTGACACACTAATAATTCTATTTTATATTTTGCAGACAGTGAAGTTGTTACAAGTCTTGCTATTTTACACGAATTGTTCTGTTGAACACTGTTCATTCATTCATTCATTCGCACACAATCAAATGGTTCCAAATATTGTTATGTAATACCAATAATTCAATTTAGGCATACAATTAAAGAGTTTCAATTATTGCAATTCCCCACTAATAATTCTATTCAACATTACTCATTTGTTTGCCTATAGTTAAATGGTTCTAAGTATTACTGTAACCCAGTCGGGTTCAGGGACCATCAGAAGGGGTTTAATACCCAGAGGAAAAAGAAGTTAATGTGGGTTTTAGATAACTAGAGAAAATACATTGCAAATGTGAAATAACGTGAGGGATTTTAGATGGGCAGTGTTGAAAGAATCATGTTGTTTATTTTATTGCAAAATTTCTGTTATGAAATTCTTGTTATGGAAAAAGAATGTCCAATGTGTTTAAATAAATTATTCAATGACAGAAAGAGAATTATGAAAACAAAAAGTTGACACCTCAGGGTCATTGTTATGAAAAAGAATTTATGATTTGTTTGATGGAAAAGGAATTCTCAAAATGACCAGTATCAACAAAAATTATTAAAACAACATAGATGTTTCAAGGTTATCTGTCTTCATCAAAGCAAACTTATGTTGGCTAATTGTAGCCCTGGAATTCGGTAGAGAATTCCACTGAAAGCTGATGGCCTTTTGAAGTCAAACCCTGCATCATCCCTGACTGAGTTATGAATATACATAAATTAAACCGAAAGCAAAATGGGATTAGATGAGATCAAGGTCAGGCCAGGATCAGGTGAGATCAAAGGCAGAAAGGCAGATGGAACAGCTCCACCAGCTCTGAATTTATTTCACCTTGTACCTGACAACCCTGAGTAGAAAAAGTGAGCAAGCCATCTAAATATAATGCTGTGAAGAAAAACATAACTACCATAAAGATTGCCTTGTAAAGAAGATAAAATAAGTCACTGATGAATATCAGATGGTCTCTGATAGAATTTGTAAGACCGTTGAATGTAAAAACTGTTTAATGACATTTTCTTTTATATACGCAAAATATTGTTCTTGTTGCAAAGCAGTATTGTTATTTGTTTCTGGGTGCAGGTTTTTTGCTTACTTCATTGTGGCATTTGTCTATTTGCTATTTGTTTCTACATATATACAACAATATCTGGATTTCTGGCAGCATCCCTACCTTATTAGTTACAACATCCCTATTCTCAAAAAAACAAAAAGATCCCACAAACCCTACCAGTTATAGACCTATAGCTTTAACAAGCTGCACCTGCAAAACCCTCGAAAAGATGATCAATCTAAGACTAACATGGTTCCTTGAATCCGACAACCAGACTTCAGAGCCAAAAGAAGTACCATAGACCAAATAGTCCGTATAGAAACTTTAATCAAGGAAGCATTCATCAAAAAAGAACATCTGGTTGCAGTCCTCTTTGACCTAGAAAAAGCTTATGATACAACTGGGCCATATGGTATACTCAAAGACCTCGGTCTACAAAGCAGACTCCTCATCATAAAACACTTCCTAGAAGACTGGACCTTCCAAACACAAATAAATAATACACTCTCCAATCCAAAACGACAAGAAATAGGTGTACCTCAGGGTAGGATCCTATCTGTGATCCTATTCATGATTAAAATAGTTGAAATAACAACCTGCCCCCCCCAATCAATAGATCATTATATGTTGACGACTTCCTCATTTGTTACAGTTCTAAAAACATGGTCACCATAGAAAGAAAAATGCTACAATGCATCAACAAGATATTAAAATGAACCTTGAAAAATGGTTTTAAAATCTCTAGCAATAAAACCAAATGCATGCATTTCTGCCAAATCCACAAAGTGCATAATCAACCCACCCTAACATTAAATGACTCTAAAATACCCATAACCCAGCAATATAAATTCTTAGGCATTACTCTTGACCCAAAACTATCCTTCACCCTACACATTAAACAACTGAGGATCAAATGCAATCAAACTATCCAACTCCTGAGAACCCTAGCCCACACGGACTGGGGTGCTGATAAAAAAAACCTTAACCAAACTATACAGATGTCTAATATGATCAAAACTTGATTATGGCTGCTTCATATATGGAGCATCCAGAAAATCTTATCTCAGAGAACTTGAAACCATTCATCACTTGGGAATCCGTTTTGCCCTAGGAGCCTTCATTACCTCTCCAATTGAAAGTTTACACTTAGAATCCAATGAACCCCTACTTTCCTTGAAGATATAACTTGCACTCCAATACTATATTAAACTTATTCCATGCCCCCAAAACCTTGCCTATAACTATCATAGAAATAAGATATAAAAACCTTTTTGAAAATAAAGAAAAGACCATAAACCTTTTAATCTAAGAATTCAAATCCTCCTAAATGAAATCAAAATCAATCCTAAAATAATACATAATACAATCCTTCCCAAAACAGCGCTATGGACCATAAACCAACCAGTAATAAAGCTAGACCTAAGTATACTTTCCAAAACCAAAATACACCCTATCACTTTCCAAGAGAAATTCCCCAACATCCCAAAAATGGCCACATATGAAGAAAAAAGTACTCTTTCACCAAGACTATGCACCATGTCATAAGTTGATTGCAACAATGGCAAAGCTACATGAATTGTACTTTGAATTTCTTCCATACCCACCCTATTCTCCAGATCTGGCCCCCTGTGACTACTGGCTGTTTGCAGATCTCAAAAGAATTCTCCTGGTAAAGAGGTTTGGCTCCAATGAAGAAGTGATATTGAAACAGGCATATTTTGAGGCCAAAGACAAATCATTCTATGAAAAAGACATTGAATTGTTAGAGAAGTGTTGGAATCAGTGTATCAGCCTTGGAGATTATGTTGATGAATAAAGTCGAATTTTGCCTAAAAGTTATTTTATTAGTTAGGCCTGGGACTTATTGAGTGATGTGTTGTACCCAAAGATGCTCTCTTTCAGCATTTTGCTTGAAACCACTGTTGCTGCTCTGTTATGTCATGCTGGTAGCAGGCATGGGGATGTTCTTGATGCTGCTGATGACAGACTAGACATCTGTACAGTAGTGAGGTAAATGGTCATCTGTTTTGAGGCCTCTTTTGTTTGGCTCTCTGGGGATAATGATGCTGTGGCCAGTTGTAGCTCTAGAGAATGCAGAGTGTTGCATGAGAGATTTAGGAGTCCTACGGAATGACTGTTTTGCTGTCGTGGAATTTGAGTTGCAATCGATATTGTCTACTGCAATTGTTGGGAAGTATCTGCCTCTCATCTTGGGAGTGCATATTACTTGATTTTGGTGGTAGAGGCAGTGTTCCACAGCTGTGTGGAAAGGAACAGAACCCAATCATAGGAGATAGGCTTGCACATATGGTGAGTTCTATCAACAAACTCCCTCTTGCACATGTGCGCATATAGCATTAGGCTGATTTAGGTTGAAAATCTTATCTCCTGCATGGTGTCATGCCTGACTGGGTGAGGTGTACTGCTTGTGGCAGCCTGTTAATACTATTTACCAACCCCTCCGCTCGGGCAGGATATGACACGAGGTCAATTTTTAAGCGGAGTTTAACAGGTTTGAATTCAGAGTTTTCCTTCTCCTAGACTAGTTGCCTAACCAAGGCTGAAGAACCTAGTCTGTCCTACTATTTACCCATAGCTGGAGGGAGAATAATTGGATTCATACCTTTCCCAAGGGTATTAGTGCTATTTGAAATGCAATCAGTCTCGTCCAGGATTTGAACTCGTGTCGCCGTGTTCATTTCCTACGACGATAACGACTACACCACGGGCACCTCCTGTGGCAGCCTGTTGATGCATATCACTTTTGTAGAGTTGTGTGATGCTCAGTAATGCTGGTGTTGTGCTTGATCCTGGGACTTTTTAAGATCATAGTGACTAAGGAGAGCAACATGGGTGGCATGAAGTCCTATTGGCATCCTGCAGAATCCTGTTGAATACCTTGGCATCTCTGTTGATGTTGTGTCTCACAATTTAGGCAGCATGTGCCGAGTGGACAGCAACAAGGTCTCTTTTTGGTTCACAAGCCTTTGCTAGGGCATCACTGAGGACTTCACTGAATGCTAACAGGATATCATGCCATTGGTGTTGTGCATGCATATTAGGAAAGTTAACAAGCGGTTTCTACTTAAGATGGAACATGAGCACACTCTTGTCACACTTGTCTCCCGGCTGTCCCTTCCTTGACTTGTACTAACTGTGCCAGTTTAGCAAGTTTGAAGACTGGAAGTGTCTTGTTATCCATGTGAACTTCTTCAAAAAACACAACCAACTCTGTGAAAGCAAGTCCTGGTATTACATGTTCATTATCTGTACCTTTGCTTGCCATTTCCTTAATCTTCCATGTGCAATTGTTCTAGTTCAGGAGACTATTTGGTAATTGGGCTTCTGTACAGTCATGTTCCCAGCATTCAGTTATATCAGGAGGTCCATGTCAACTAGAATCAGGGTGTACGACTTGACACATGGGCCCATTTGAAATGTTGCAGCTTCATGAAAATCAGCACTACTAGGAGTTTCTTTGCAGAAGAAGCATTTCACTTCTTGGTGTTTTGTCTCCGCATTTGATAGTTGTAACAGGTATTGAGTTTGCTTGCTGGAAACAACTTCCTATTCTTTGTCAGTATCTATTTTCAGGAGTCTTGTCTGCATGTCTTGTGGTATCATGCATTATTAGTGCTCAATGCTGCTGCTTTTGTTTAATCAGCTCTACTGAAAAGAGTTGGGGAAGGACAACAACTCAAATTCCACCACAGCAAAACAGTCATTCCATATGATTCCTAAATCTCTCATGCAACACTCTGCATTCTCTGGAGCAACAACTGACCACAGCATCATCATCCTCAGAGGGCCAAGCTCATTGAACCTTTTCAGATGGCCAACAAGAATGCTGTATATGCTCTCTTTGTCTTTTGTATTTTGGGATTTACTTGGCAATGACTCTGGCATCATTTCTTGGCATATGAAGCATAATAACTTGTCTGTCTCTTTTGCTGACAGGGCTGAGGTAGACTAAACTGCTTCTGCACCATGAGGCTCAATGAGTTTGCAGCTCTTTTACATTGTTCTGGAAACGGAAAATGACAAAGCTGTATGAAAGAAACACTCAGAATCCAAATGAATTTGGACATGTTCAATTGAGAGATGTTTGTCATGGTTGATATGCTGATCTGTGAATAATTCAATAAATCAATTATACGATAAGATCCTAAAAACACATAAGCACACTTCTTTGTTATTAAGTGCTACTCTACATCTATAGCAAGATAGAACATTGCCCAGTCAGCTGGGGCTGTAGAATACACCGACTGCACCTCTGCAGAGGGGTAAGACCCCCTCCAAACGAGTGTCCTGGATATGACACTAAACAATCTGATGGTGAGGTTCCAGCAGTGCTGGAGCTTTGGGGAATGCGGAGTACCCCTTCATTGCCATTGCTCCCAGGTCCACTCTGGCCCGAAGTGGTAGCACCTGACAGGGCCCTATCTATGGGTTAAATAGAACTAACAGCATATTTATGCTAAAATGAATTGTTTGAGTAAACTGAATAGCTTGAAATGGAAATGTTTTTCACAATTAAACCGTACTTACACTTAAACTGTGTGCTTATGCTTAACTGAATTATTTCAAATAGAACTGTTTTTTGACATTAAAACTGTATTTACACTTAACTGAATTATTACATATAACTGCTTGAATAGTTTGAAATGGAAGTGTTTTTGACAATTAAACTGTACTTATGCTAAACTGAATTGTTTTAAAAAGAACAGATTATTTACATAAAAATGGATTTGGCATTAAATAACCTACAAGGGTTGATATGCCATAAAACCCAACAACCAAGATACAACATAATGTTTTCACAAAATTGCAGATTTAAAACAATCATTTTTTCCCGCTCATTTACCCAGTACTTCTCATTCACCTTGGGATAAGACATTCTTGGCAGCCACATGGTGTCCATTTTCTAAAATCATCAGGGAGCAGTTGGGCTCTGACTCCACTTCCAAGTTTGTTCATAATTGGAACTTTCGTTAGGAGACTAAACGGAGTGGTCACATGACAAGGTGAACCAGGGAATCTGCCTCTTTCGTGAACGAGACTTTAGAAGTGATCGATGTAGTCATTTCGCTTCTAAGCAGTGAGTTGTGACGGTGCATAAATATTTATCCCAGGACGGGAGTTTATTTTACGCACGTGTGACATCGGGGCAGTCTGGCACTTGACCCCTCGCAAAATAAGTCCTAGTTAAGATTCCTTTTTCGGGCATATGGGAACTGGCAAATAATGTGGGGGGTCAATTTGGGGATAGACTGACTGCCGCTGGCAAGGGGTTTCCAAATTCACTTTACATACGTCACCAAATCCTTTTGTCTTCCTACCCCCTCGGATAACGGAAAACATGGACTTCTAGGTTAAGATAAAAATATTATTCACTGTAGTCGGCAATTCCAATTTCCCGTGTAATGTTTTTAAAGGTGAATAAGACATTTAGCGAGAATAAATTGAAGTGAATGAAGCTGAAAAAGGATATATGTAAAAGAAGGCAACTCCACAGATAAACAACATAATGAATATATTTCAACATAAGGGAACATTTAAACTACAACAACATTTTGATAGGTGAGGACCAAACAAATATTTAAGGTGCCAGCTATATTACCAGCAGACAGTCTTAAACACAAGTGTCTCTCTCGACAGTCCTTTTCTTCTTTCTTTCTTTACTTTTAAAACTTGAAAAGGTAGTTAAGTCCACTCGTTCGTTTACAGTTCATGAAACGAATTTCTTCAGTCTATTTTCTTTCCTTTTCTGAATACATATAAGTTCCAATATTTGGGAAGGTTAGAAGGAAAAACAGTTTAAGATGTACTTAGCTTTTAATGGGTTTACTTCGCAGGTTCCTTTCTTTTATGGGCGAGTGGTGTTCTGTAGAACCTGGCTGGAAGGCGCCTGTTATCTTCTGTCCAAGATTCTGCTCCGCTCTTTCCCCCGGAGTGGGCTGGAAACTGACCTCTTTATCCATCGATTTCTGTCTCCAAACTGAATTCTTTATCCCTATTTCCTCTGACAAAAAGGGTACTACTTCCGGCTCTAAGGCTTCGGCCAATCATTTGGCTCCCTCCTCCTCCTCCATCTCATCCGGTCATGCTACTCAATGAACTACATTCCTTCTCCGTCCACCCAGTTATTGACCTTATCCTGGCTGCTCCTAGTGGTCAGTCGTTGTGCTTGTTAGTCAAACCCAGATGGGGAAGGGAAATTAAATCTTACTTCTCTCCTCTCAGGGGCATACCACATGACAGAGCACATAGGGCCTCCCTCTGTTATCTATCAGACCTGAGAAGTGTAAGTGATTTCCGCCTTTATGCTGTACAGACTTGTATTCATGTTCCTTGAATACATTGTGACTTTGTCATAGCTTAGGACGGGAATTTAGTTCCCTCCTTATAGGTTGTTGTATTAAATGTTATATATTGTTAATTGGCTTGTCTGTACTTTTTCCTTCTGAACATTCTGTGTTAGGTTACTCTTTAATACAGTATAAGAAATAGGGTGTTCTTTACGAATTAACACCTCATTAAATCTTATACTTTTATAAGAAATACACAAAATGCCTGACTCTCTCTTGCCATTCATCCCCATTGTTCATCTCTCCTGGCACGTCCTTTAGACTGCATCCAGTGTCTATACAGAGCTAATGTATGTAAGTCCTTGCTGATTGGATAATACTGGCATGCCTATGTATTGCTGCCTATTAGAGAACATTGCTTATAAGTTAGTTATTACTTCTCCAGCAGTGCCCCATATGTCTTTGTTGTCAAGAGCGGGCGTAAAAGGCAACAAGAAACTGATTCTTGTATTAATTCAAGAGAGGACACTGTTGTTAGTTTCAGGGTGTATTGAGTCAAGTGCTCTCTCCCTCTCTCTCGTTAGCTGTTTCTTCTCTCTCGCTTTCTCCCTCTCTCTCGTTAGCTGTTCCTTCTCTCTTGCTTTCTCCCTTGTTCTCCTTCCTGCCGTCTTTCTCTCTCTCCTTCTGGTTCTCGCCTTCCTTCCTTCTTTCCTTCCTTCCTTCTTTGAGTTGTAACACGTTTGTCGGGCAACGCACTCAGAACAAATCCCCCTTGTTCAGCCGTTACCGTGCGTAATTGTATGTTCGTGAGATCTCGTAAGAATTTGCATACGTGCAAATTACCTCTCGCTGGTTCGAGATCTCCCCTCGTCAAATATGCTCGAGGCAGCCATATCGGTTTCTGCTCTACAAGCCAGACACGTTTGTGCTCGCTTCGAATGCCCAGGTACGTTACCTTCACAGTCCTGTTCAGCTTACTTGGATAGTTTGTGAGATGGGAGGTAAGTTGCCATACAGTTGCTTTTTTGTAGGGTGTTACTTCCAGTATTTGTTCATCATGTGGCATTCTTGTGTTGTTTTCATCTAGTCTCCATGCTTTTCATTAAAGTCCAGGTGGAGCATCTTTTTCAATAGTACTGACACAGCATAGCTTAAGAAAAATTCTGTTTTATTTCATCAAAGAGATAAGGATTCCATGTGCACATGATGACGTTACTTTCAAGAGATGAGATACTGGTGCCAAGGTATGTGAACTGTTCTACTAAATTCAGAGGCTTGCCACTTAAGTGGATATGGCTCCTTCTTGTTTAAAAACACATGAACTCTGTCTTATTTGTGTCTACATTAAGATCACTGCCTCTTGCTGTTTGCTCTAGGCTATGCAACAGGGATTTGGCTTGGGCTGGTATATTTGTGAGAAGTGCTAGATTGTCTGTATCAAATTATTAGTATTAGAAAGGAATACTTGATATATAAATATGTGCAAGCAAATTATTACAATCAAATAATAATGTGGAATTTTAAAAAATGCAATGGAACATTGAAAATATAGCTATGATTATGATCAGACATTTACACATGAATCCGATTTTGGTATTAACATTAAGAAATCGATATAGTGTTAAACAAATAAGGGAAACCTTCTCATTTGAGATATATTTAAGTTTTTAATTTGCTCATGTCAGCAAATCTATACTGGGTGACTTAGTATACAGGAAATGTAATTATGAATCTGTGATAAAATACCTTGTTGCCACTCTTGGCAAGTAGCAAGTGGGTGAAATTAAAAATAAGATACCCATGCACAGAGCACGTGTGAAAGCGATTCTCCTATGCAAATGATGGACCTCAAGAAGAAATAAATTGAGCTGCATTTCTTCAAGTAGCAGTTGAGCTAAGAACTATGTAATGTGTTTGTTGTTGATGACTACATTTTTTTTTCTTAGTCTTTTTTTGTTCCTGACTACAGAATCTAAGGCTCTTTTAATTACGCCATGAGGAATATTTCTTTTATTTACTGGACCATTACTTGAACTCAATAAGTGATGTTAAGAATAAATACTGAAAACAAAAACAAAGGAATAGTAAGGCTTTTTTTTTTTTTAGTTTATAGAATAGTGTTAATTCAGTGTTGGTATGATAATCCAGTTTGGCTTTGGGTTATCCTTACCACACTTATAACCTGGACTATGATGGAAAATCTGTGGATTGGTGATAAGATTGCATTACAGCTGACCTGATTGATATCTTTGTCAACTTATTTTTATATGCACTGTATGTGCTTAAGAGATTTTGTCCTAAAACTCTGAAATTTTTTGCATACTGAACCCTTTTTGGAGCTGTATAATACTTTGTAAAAATAAGTCACCCTTTATAATTTGTTAAAGGTTTACGAGGAAGTAATCTTAGACCAATAAATCTATATATTTTAATAACTGATATATTGGGGTTACTAATTATTCTTGTCACTCTTTTGATTTTGATCTATTTTGAATCTTTCATTGTCTCTTCAGTCAAATTATTTGAAATAAGTTTGGACCAAATCTAAAAACATTTGGGCATTCTTCTACATTTTAGAGCAAGAATGAATCCCCTCAAAGTTCTTTTGCCTGGTACCACTAATTTCACAATATCATTTACATTGTTTATAAGATTTGGACTGCTTTGCCCAGTCGGCTGGGGCTGTAGAATACACTGACTGCACCTCTGCAGAGGAGTAAGACCCCCCCCATGAGTGTCCTGGATATAACACTAAACAATCTGATGGTGAGGTTCCAGCAGTGCTGGAGCTTTGGGGAATGTGGAGTGCCCCTTTATTGCCATTGCTCCCAGGTCCACTCTGGCCTGGAGTGGTAGCACCTGATTGGGCTCTATGGATTAAATAGAACTAACAGCATACTTATGCTAAACTGAATTGTTTGATTAAACTGAATAGCTTGAAATAGAAATGTTTTTGACAATTAAACAGTACTTACATATAAACTGCATGCTTATGCTAAACTGAATTGTTTGAAATTGAACTGTTTTTGACATTGAAACTGTACTTACACTAAACTGAATAGTTTGAAATAGAAATAATTTTAACATACTGTGTACTCATGCTAAACTGAATTGTTTTAAATGGAACAGATTATTTGAATAAAAATGGATTTGGCGTTAAATAACCTAAAAAGTTTGATACGTCATAAAACCCAACAAACCAAACCAAACCTTGGACTACTGTCCTCATCTTGGTTGGTATACTTACCACATTTTAGCTGATGTATCCTCTAATCTTCTGGAATCTTTTGTTTTTGTTGGTAAACTTCAGGGAGTTTTGAATCTAAACCTGTGCATTGAATTTTTTATAATGTATATACACTTTATATTTTTGGGGCACTGATTAGCTTGTTTTAATTTTTTTTTAAACAATTAAATTGAGTAAAAAAAAATTTTTCCTGATTTCTATATCATACGTTTAATTTATCAAACAAAAAATATGCATCAAAATGAAATGTCAGATATAAAAATGGATCTGATAAGAAGTGAAAGGAGATAATTCAGTTCACAAAATTGATCTGAAGACAATATCAGTGAGTCTATCAACCAGGACTGGAACTGATATATAAAACCTTCAAATCAAATTCCTCAATGCATGGATTGGAAGAATTGGTTGTTTTTAGGGTATGTGAACCCAATAAGGATTGACATACCCTAATGGTGAAGTAATTTTTTTTTTCAAGCAGTTATGTGGTTTCAGTTTACTATTCCTATTTGATAATTATTTTTTATACTCAGTTATATTATTTCAAGATCTATTTTTACCTATAGATGGGACCCTGATAGGTACTACTCCTCTGGGTCTGAATGGAGTTTGGAATAATAGTAATGAAGGGGTATTCCACACTTCAATAAATTTTTATTTTTTACAACTAGTGCTCAGTCTCAGAACAATTTTTTACTTAATAATTTAAAAAGAAACAGCAAAGTTTTATTTCAAATTTTTATTTACTCTTTAAAAATCTAATGATAAAAGAATCTAAAAATTCATGTATTATAAAGTAAAAGTAAAGTTGGCGACCATAGTCAAGGGTGACCAGAAGGCTCCCTTTTCAACTGGTACTACACCGAGATGTAGGGGAGGGCGCTGCTCCTTTCCCAGGATTGCTCCACTTTACCCTTAATCCTTACCTTATAATGCTGAGTGCTAAGCAAGGTGGCATTAAGTACCATTTTTAAAGTCTTTGGTATGACACAACCTGGGATTAAACCTCGTTCTCCCGGTCCATTGGCAAACACTTCAGAATTTTTTTGATTGTTTACTTTCAAAATATTATTTCAAAGAATGTTATCCTAAAATCGTAAGTGGCTTGAAACATTAGTATAATTTTATTTTTCTAAAGATATATTTTTGTAAATATGACAAAAATTTGAATTCAGTTCTTAATTGCTTGTTAAGTTACATTGATGAAAAATATGTTGTTTTTTTTACCCTATAAAAATCTAATTATAAAAAGAAGCTAAGAATTAAAAATGTGCTCTTATTTGGTGGAAAATTTCAAGTTTTGATTCAAATGAAAAGTATTTGTTTATTCTATAAATAGTTTCTTTCTTTTTTTTTTTTTTTTTTTAAAAGTTTTTGAGTTACAATGATTATAAATCTATTTTGTTCTAAGAAAAATGAAAAGTATTTATTTAAAAACTCAGTTATTGAGTTATCCATAAACAATAAGTAAAGTTGGCGACCATAGTTGAGGGTGACCTGAAGGCTCCCTTTTTGATAGCTACTTGACTGAGGTGTAGGGGATGGCACTACTCCTGTTGTAGAACTAGTCCAAGCAAAAGCAGTAGTACAGTCCTCAGACAATTGGGTAGCCTTAGTTGACTAAAAATAACAACACATGCAACAGCAGCCCTTCTTCAGTAGACCTCTGGTCAACTTGTTCTTTCTGTCAGTCAAAATAGCAGTTTGCAAAGAACAACAACAACAATGCTCCTGCTGCTGGCATGCTCTTTTATGCAAGTTCCGGCATATAGAAATTTACCTGCTAGGTAGATTTCTTCCGCGAGAGACAAGATTAGCACACTATAACTTCTGCCTCCAGAAGTGAACATATTTTTTACTGCTTGACAAGCGAGGCATAGACTTATGCACTTTGATCTGGGAGGTAAGTTTTTTCTCTCGCTACACTCCCCGCTGATCTCATGATCACAAATGTGGCAGTCTGGCGGTGGCCGCTTTCGCTGAGTGCTTCTATGCAAAGGCATGAGAGGGGGTTCTACCATGGCTCCTTCCTCAAGTGACTCGTCTTATTCTGTATCTTCGGTGTCACACAGTAAGCTTTCTGCTTCGCTCTCAGAAGTTGTGCTATTAGAGTCTTCCTCCAGCGATGTCACATGGTGTTGCGGGCGCAGATCCTTCTCTGGATTGCTCCACTTTATCCTTGATCCTTACCTTATAATGATGAGTGTTAAGCAAAGAAGTACTATTTTTGGAGTTTTTTGGTATGACTCAACCTGGGATTGAACCCCAGTCTCCTGGGCCATTGGCTAACACTCTAACTATTATGCCAATGGGCTGGTGTGTGTGCATCCATAAACAATACTTTCATTCAATTTTTATTATTTTTTCTTTTTTACCTTCTAAAATTTAAAAAGGTAGGTACAATAAAAAGAAGGTAAAAATAAAACTGTATCCTTACAATAAAAAGAAGCTAAGAAGTAAAAATGTAAAATTTTTCCTATTACAATTCTTTTCTTGGTTTACATTCAAAATAGTATTTTAAAAAAGTTACCTCTTGGTTTGAAACATTTTGATATTTTTTTAGTTCTCCAAAAAATTAAACAAACTTTTTTTACAATTAGTACTAAATAACAAAACATTAATTAAAAAAAAACAGCATTAAATTCAAATTTTGCCTATGGAATCTGTATATTTAAACATGATCGAACTGAAAAGTTTACCTACTTTTTTGTACTTACTTATAAAGAACTGTGAAGAGTTCTACGAATTGAGTGATTTTTAATTATTCAATTATATCATTTAATTAGTAATAATCAAAAACTGAATTTTCTACTTTTTCTTATTATAAACATATTAAAGTGTATGCATGATTTTAATGCTCAGTAATGTTTCTTTTCTAAGTTATAAGTTGACACATTCATACTAAAACAGACACCACTCATTTATATATAGATAGATGTTATGAAATTTGCAAAGAAGACAAGATATAACATGAAAAAATAAGTTAATCAAAATGTGTAAAATAGCAAATTTTAACATTATTTATATTACAGTTTGAGTTTAATTAGAATCAGTTTTTATATTATATTGATTCTGCCAACTAAAGAATTGCTTGTTTCCAACTTTAGAGCCCTGCTACAAACAATGATTTTTTTCATAAAAATTCTCGAACACTTCAGGGTTATATGTATTCAGCAGTTCTATATAAGTAGACCAGAGTTCAAATCCTAGATAAGACTATTTGCCTTTCAATTTGTGGTAATACCCTTGGAAAGACATGAATCTATCTACCATCACCAGCCATGGTTAAATAATAAAGCAGACTGAGCTTTTAAGCCTTGGTATAGCAACTGCTCTAAGAAAAGGAAAACTTTGAATTCAAATCAGCAGTACTCTGCTTAAAAATTGACCTTGTGTCTCATTCTCCCCATGATGGAAAGGTTGGCTTAAATATATACATGTACTAGAGTAAATGTATATGGAATGCATTTGTCATTTTCTCCCAAGTTGAACAATGAAGTATGTATAAAATTTTGCTTCAAATTAGGAAAAATTTTTCAGGAAACTTTTTTTACTGTTGTTATAATGTCATGTTGGATAACAGCATTTCAAATCAGGAAGCACATCTACCAAAAACTATCCCAAATCTGAATAATCTTACACATCAACAGATTACAATCCTATGGTATAATTGTGAGGAAGCTTAGGCTACCAAACCATTGTTGATCAGTTCAGTTCTTACTTAGTGCCCCACACTGTTGGCTTTGTGCTCAGCTTATAAAAGGACAAAACTACAATCAAACTAACAATGTTTGGGTAAACACTAGATACTCTCTAGATTTGGTACCCCCAGACATTTTTGCTCTCAGAGTTGAAGTTCATCCAAAGAAGGTCTTTGATTTCAGACTGATAAAAAAATGTGTATGGGATTTATTTCCTATTCCTCAAAATGATTTCCAGAATGAATTCAGAACAATGAAAATAGCTGAGAATATTGTATCAACTAGACCTTCCTGTCAGTGGGGTTTGCTGATTGCAGTCCTCTACAGAGGGGTAAGATATCCCCTCCTCAAAAAGAGTATTCTTTGGCTGATACTAAACTGTATCCAGTGTGATACTCCAGTTCTGGAGCTCTAGTGAGTGTGGAGTATCTTTTCATTATCTTTACTCCCAGGTTCACTCTGGCCCAGATTATTAGTACCTGTCTATAGGTTTCATAGATCTGTTTGAAATTATTAGTATTAGATAGGAATACTTGAAATCGTACAACAGACTTATAAGGATGTGTGTAAATTATTAGAATTTGATCAGAGTACTTGCTACCATATAAGTGTGTGCAAACAAATGATTATTGTATTATTAAATCAAAATTGGTGACCTTAGTCGAGGTGACCTGAAGGCTCCCTTTTCAATAGCTACTACACCGAGGTGTAAGGGAGAGAGCTATCCCTTTACCTTTGCTCCACTTTGCCCTTGATCCTTACCTTATAATGCTGAATGTTAAGCAAGGCGGCATCAAGTACCATTTTTTGAGACTGGTATAACTCGACCTGGGATTGAACCCCAGCCTCCCATGTGACCGTCAGAGGAAGATCTGGCTGAATTGTGTCAACTCCTCTTCATGATCTTTCAAACACAGCGTGGGCATGGATCTTTCAAACACAGCGTGGGCTTTGTCAAAAGCAAACAGATGTCCTATGCTAGTCACGGAGCCCAATATGGTATTTTATTTAGTCAAAGGAATTTAGTGGAAACCCAACATTAAGACAAATTGATCTCCCATTAGTTCCTTTGACTAAATAAAACCCCTATTTTCTTGTAGAATGGCTGGCCTGATGTCCCTATTTCTGTTGAGTGTGCTGACGATGACAGGGTCTCTGTGACATAGTCAAAATGTGATATTTCACAAAACAAGCAAGGTAACAATAACCAGATCAATGTGGTTAATAGTTTCTATAATAAATCTAGAACCCTACCGTTCCTTACTACACAAATTAAGAAAAGAAATAGTTCCTAATGGGAAAGGGGTAAGAAATAGTTTCCTAATGGGAAAGGGGTTGGAAAAAGACTGCATTGGTCCAGAAAAAGGGAAATGTCTAAACCTTTGGTCTCCACTTATGCAAGACATAAACATAATGAAAAGTAGCATTTAGATTATGGGAGGGTTTTTGGAAGGTGTGAAGTTATTGCAGAATAGTGAAAGGAGGTAGGTGCTTCCCATAATGGGGGAAAGCATTAAATGTACTTTTTGGTACCGTCTTTGAGGAAGAATTAGATGTTATAAGAAGTAAGTTAAGTGCTTTCGAAAAGGACCAGTTGGCATTAGTTCAGGTAGAAAAGGACAGTATTTCTATTTTAAATATAATTAGAGTGGAACTTGCTGGGAATCGTCATAGCATAAATCAGTTGGGGAAAGATTTTGAAAAAATACAAGTGGACAATTATCAGTCAATTGCATCAAAGGCTACAAACCTTATTGGGCTCAATATGAAATTTAAGAGTCCAGTTGGACATACTTTCTATGGGTCATTTATCTCCAAATATAGTGGACCCAACCCTTCTCAGGGACCATTTATTGGAGGTTCAGGCCAAATTACCACGTCACCTGAAACTGCTGGCTGATCCAGCAACTGAACTATGGCACTGTTATAATTCACTGGGCTATTTGACCCTTGTAGAAAAAGTAGATTACTAATAGTTATGTCACTTCTGCTGTTGGATAGCAGTAACATCTATGAGGTATTTCAAGTAATCAATTTGCTGATCTCGTACCCTCATAGGAAACAAGGTTTGGGGACTGTCGCAAAATACAAATTAGAATCTGAAAATATTGCCTCGATCTGACTAGGGAAAAATTTGTGCTACTCACCCCTACAGAAGCAGAAAAGTATAAATATGATCTACTCAGAACTTGCATATCTAACAAGCCCAATATATACATTTTGTAACCACCGGATAACTAAAGAGGGATAGAGCAGCATTGTCAGGTGGAGATTCTACTGGACGTCATACAACCAAAGGCCGTCAGAATAATGGATGGAGTATAGGCAATAGCCTCAAGGGATGAGTCAGAGCTATCCCAGGTGTGTGCCGGGAAATCTCCAAAGACTATTAAAATAACTCCTTCATTGTCCACTCTACAGGTGCCACTAGGCTGTAGGGTTTATGGGGATTCTATCACCCTTCCGCCTTATCAGGCTGAAGAAAAATTTGAAATGAGCGACGCCTTTCTGCCCTTAGTCAGCACCAAACTTATTTGTGGGATGGGCCTATGGGAACCTTTGATTAGAAAATTCCCTAATATAACACCCCAAGCAATCTCTGAAATATTAAGCCCTTTAAGAAAAATGAACTTAAATGAACTATTGTGTAAGAAGATGTCCCAATAGGAAATAAGCAAGTGGGCCCCTCCACATAGACAATTTTAATAATAGCCATTGGTTTAATAATTGGATTGCTTTCCTTAATATTAGTTACAATATTACGATCTTGATTGAAAAAACTAAATAGAAATGAACCAGTACATTTGCATGGAAATAGAGGAAGCTCAGGAATAACTGTCACTGACCAACCAGAAGTTACATCAGAGCAACAAAGAGAAATGGGACCTATTAGCAAGGAACCAGGACAACAGTCCACAGCTAACCCAAAAGAGCTACTTCGGTTGCTCTCAGTGGAAATACTTTCTGTTTAAAGAATTGGAAATAAAAGAGTTATGGATAGTTCTAGTTGAACATTAAAAAAAAAAGCAAGAAAAGCAGAGCACAGACTTTCTGTTATTGTAAAGAGCTCTTCTCACATACACACTTTCTCTTGTGTTATCAAAAAAAAAAAAATTCTTTTACAATATGGACATTATCAATATGAACAAAAATCATTCATCTACTCTATTATGTAACCAACTCCATTTATATATATTTTCTTATTCTACTGGCTTACCAACGTTTATCCTGCAGGTAAATGTTTGGTAGGTGGGGGAGGAATGTGACATGATGTGTGGTTAAATACTTAATTGATATGTAAAAATTAAAATTTATGAAAAATATGAAAATTTATATATATGTCTCATAAACAAAAAGATCCTTAAAATAAGTATCTTTTTGTTCAAGGCTTAAATTGACCTAAAAAGCTGGTTGAATTTTCCTAAAGGTCAGTTAAGTGCGAGAAAATTGTTTTTGATTTTAAAGGTAAGCAAATTTATTTAATCTTTCGGTTGTCAACTAACTGCATCGATCATAATGATGAAATGGGTCATTTTGTAAAACATATTTCTAGTCCTTATCTTAAAGGTCAATGTTAAAAGGGAGATTTAATTTTGCTCTACCCTAAATAAAGGTGAGCTGTGCATGGCTCATCCAGTCAGGTGAAGCTGAGAATTTTTAGTTCAACCCCATTGCTCTAAACCTGTTCCCATTAGTCAAACCATCTAAAAAGGGTTTTCCCAATACCTGTAAGATATAATCCTGGGTGACCAATGGGAATATGACTGCTAATTGTCTCTTATTGGACAACCAATCAGAAACCTTTTTTAGTCCAGATATTGATCTATAAAAGTAGGATGGTAAAACGAATCATCAGAGAAGATGAGAAAAGGGACCAAGAAGAAACTCAAGACTGCCAAAGAGGCATCCCTTCCATTCTAGACCCGAGGCACTCCGAACAACCTTCAGACTTTACAAAACTTCAGTCCCAGACTCTAGAGACATTAGTGTCATTCTAACTGTACCTAATCTTCACTCTTTCTCTCTCGATATTCTTTCTTCTTCTTTTTGCCAGGAATGCAAATATTGTTTGTTATTTATTGTCTCAAAAACGTGTTTCTATGAAAACGATTTTTTGTTGTTTGTTAACAACGGGTTTTCTCTATTCTTTGAGTTGCTAGACAATCTAGCCACTCATATTACCTGATCGTCAGAGGAAGATCTGGCTGAATTGTGTCAGCCCCACTTTGTGGATCTTTCAAACACAGCGTGAGCATGGTAGGACTTGACAAAGCAAACAGTCAGAAGCTAATGTGGTTGTCACGAACACAATAGCCACAACAAGTACTGTGACTAGTAGTCACACCTCATTGGGCTCCGTGACTAGCATAGGACCACATCCGGACCATTGATGATCACTCTACTCATTAGGCCAATGGCCCGGTTAATTGATTATTAAATAGGAATAGTTAATTGGAACTATATAATTGTTTAAGCAAATCATTATTAAATAGAAATAGTTACTTGAAACCACACAATTATGTGTAAATTATTATTATTAGGAATTGTTACTTGAAGCTATAATTGTTTACAAAGGATTATCATTAGTTATTTGAAACCATATAATTGCTTGAAGCAAGATTGTCTTCAGCATAAAGTAATGGATTGATATACCTTAAAATCAATCAGTTGTGGAAACTTTTTGAAGAAAACAAATCTCATTTGGTTGTAGGTAATATGACACATTTGTTTTTGAAAAAGTTTTGTTTCTTTTTTAATACACCGTGTTTGATTATTAAAGATTTTATCCATAGTTCATTATTTTTTGAATGCTTTGAATATGCAACTTTTACTTCATTTTGATTTAAATTTTACTTGAACCCAAAGTGTGATTATATCAAATATTGAAGAATATTTTTTACCTTATAATCAATTGCCTTGTTATAAAAATATTCCTAAAATTCATCTGTTACAATATCTTGGTATTTTAATGACTGGTTAATTTTATTGGCCAATCTAAAAATACCTAGTATGCATTTACCTAATTTGTATGACAGACATTACTTCAAAATAATTACTTATCTTGACATCCTTGGCTTGTTTAAAAACAACAACTTTGTCAGATACTACAATTAGTCTTAACAATGTGAGTGGTGCAGTCTTTCTCTTCCTTAGAAAGTAGAGTTTAGCATATATACTTATGTATAAGTTGACCTTTGATTTATTGTTTAGTTTTGAAGCCAAGAGTTGTTCCTAATCCTGGTTATGTTTGAATTTTAGACTTATAAGATTATCACTAAGAAAAGAAGCAGAAGGTACCCCGCAAAAACAATTACTGACACCAACTACGCCGATGACATAGCGATACTGGCAAATACACCCAACCAAGCCGAAACACTACTGCATAGTTTGGAACGAGCAGCCGCAGGCATAGGCCTCTATGTCAATGCACACAAAACGGAATATATGTGCTATAATCAAACGGGTGACATCTCCACTCGAGACAGAACCCCTCTTAAACTAGTAGACAAATTCACTTACCTAGGAAGTAGCGTCTCATCAACCGAAAAGAACATCGACACAAGGTTAACGAAGGCATGGACAGCTATCAATAGGCTATCGATTATATGGAAATCAGACCTAACCGATAAAATGAAACGCAGTTTCTTCCAGGCTGCGGTCACATCGATACTGCTCTATGGATGCACTACATCGACTCTAACAAAACGGCTGCAGAAGAAGCTAGATGGCAATTACACGAGAATGCTGCGAGCAATCTTGAACAAGTCCTGGCGGCAAAACCCCACAAGACACCAACTGTACGGCCACCTGCCTCCTATCACAAAAACTATTCAAGTTAGACGATCCAGACATGCAGGACACTGCTGGAGAAGCAGGGACAAACTCATAAGTGATGTACTCTTATGGACCCCCACATATGGCCGAGCAAAAGCAGGACGACCAGCACGAACATACATTCAGCAACTATGTGAGGATATGGGATGTAGTCCAGAAGACCTGCCAGAGGCGATGAATGATAGGGAAAAGTGGCGAGAGAGGGTCAGGGATATCCGTGCTACCAGCACGACATGATGATGATGATTATCACTCACGTATAGGCTGATTCTCAAATTTTTGCCTAAAAATTAGGCCTTCAGAATTCAACTTGTACTCAAGAATTTCCTGCAATAATTTGGCTGTGAATTTATTTTTATTTATGAAATTTTTTTAGTTTTTTATACATTTCATGAAAATTATAAACTCTTATTTGAGCATTGACACTTTCTTTAAGATTTCAAATAGAAAAATGATTTTAAATTATTCAAAGCTTAGAATTTAGATTTTAGTGATTTCACAATTATAAGAAATAATTTACTCGTGTCATAAAATAATAGCAATATTAAATTTGACAATTACATTTTACTTTGCTCCCTATTGCCTTATTTATGTTTGACACTTCCTAAATATTAAAGTAAAGGTAAAAATTGATTCTCTCTTGTCCCCTTTAATATAAAACAATTATAACTGAGGAAACTAATCTTAATATATATCTTTTAAAAGCTATTTATTTACAAAGCCAATCAGAATTTTAGAGTTCCTTCGATACAATATTTCTTTTATACACACATATATCAGCTTCTCAGATAAAGAGATTATTTTTTTTTGCGTTAACATATCAATAGTATTAGTAGTGATGGTGAGATAGTTAAACAGACAAAAAAAAGCATGGTTTAACTAATAATAATAATAATAATTGATAGACTTCTGTCTATCTACTTCAACTTCGAATAATAAATTTTGATCCGCTAGTGTTCAGTAATATGTATGTGTTTAATATGTAAACAAGTCATGTCATCAAATCTGAGAGGTGTATGTCAGTAGCTGGCTAACCTTGGTGTAAAGGAGTAAACCCTGACAGAAAATTAGGAGTGGAGCCTCGCAGGTGGTTGGCTTGTGTATTCATCACCTTCTGGCAGTTCCTGCATCCTCTCTGGTCTTCAGCCGTCTTGACCTTTCTTGCTGCTGGTTCAGGCCCACTGGGATGAGAGATTGAGGCTAACTCTTCACAAACCTACTTCACTTCAAACAAAGTCAAGTGCAACTCATCAATCAACCTTTATTCCATCTTATTACCTCAGGTCCTGTGGCAATGGGCGAGCAACGAAGCGACAGGTGTGGGTACACTAGAAGTCGTAGCCGCAGATTTGCACACAGGTGACTCAGGCTATATGGTCCCTCCTTACTGACTGGAGCAGAAGTAATGTTCAGCAGCTGTCTGGGTGTCTGAGTAGCCCTCTAAAGGACAGTACTGCTCATCCCCGCAGCATGGGGAACTGGCCAAAAAAGGTGCCCCAAACATTGCCTGCTCTACTTCACCCTGGCCAGCTTACTGCAGTTAGCAGGGATCTTTCTCAACGTGGTTGAAACAAGAAAGCAAAAAAAATACCTTTGAACATTGCTGTGTGGAACATCCACACACTTATTGACAGATAGACCTCATAGATGTACAACTCTTATCGCTTCTGAATTTGCCAGGTACTAAATTGACATTGCTTCCCTCAGTGAGACCAGGCTGGCAGGCAAGGGAGAGCTGACTGAAAAGACCTCAGGCTATTCTTTTTCTGGAGCAGGTGTGCACCCGATGATAAATGCAAAGCCGGAGTGGACTATGCCATCAAGACTTCACTTATAGTCATCAGGCAGTCTTTCACCTCTTTTGGGCCAGGCTAACTTGCCCGAAATTGAAAGTAAGGAAATTCCACAAAGATCCTTGTCAGTCTTTCTGAATTACCTCTACTCGACATATGTTGATCTGACCAAGGCATTTAACATGGTCATCAGAGACGGCCTTTGAAGAATCATGGCAAAATACGACTGCCCCGAAAAATTCATCACCATCGTTAGACAATTTTATGATGGCATGCATGCAAGGGTGCAAGACAACAGAGAAATCTCCATAGCCTTTCCTTTCACAAATGGAGTTAAGCAGGATGTATCCAGTTTCCCACTCTTTTCAGTATCATGTTTTCTGTGATGCTGTTTGATGCATTTAATGGTTTGGATAATGGAATTAACATTCAATACCGCACTCACGACTCTGTCTTCAATCTCAGAAGGCTTCAAGCAAATACCAAGGTGAAGATTGATATCATTGAGTTTCTGTTCGCAGACAACTATGCACTGAATGAGAATTAATTTTTATTTATTGCGGACTTTTTGTCCTTATCTTGATAGTTTTTATTTTTTGTGGTGCAATAGACAACAACTATGGAAGGCAGTAATTACTGGGGATACAGTTACAAGACTCATCATTCCTATCCGAGGTCACGGTAAATCACCTGAAGAAGGCCAGAGGTGAAATTTGGCCGAAACGTAGTGAAAGAAGAAACAACACAAAAAAAACCTACCAAGATGAGGACAAAAAGTCTGCAATAAATAAAAATTCATTCTCAGATTAAGAAGCCTCATCTCAAAATGGTTCCAATTAAAGACAATTATGCACTGAATGTTACTACCAAAGCCAACATGCAGAACAGTGTTGACAAGTTCTTAATCCTATTTACCAACCCCTCCGCTCGGGCAGGATATGACACAAGGTCAATTTTTAAGTGGAGTTTAACAGGTTTTAATACAGAGTTTTCCTTCTCCTAGACTAGTTGCCTCACCAAGGCTAAAGAACCTAGTCTGTCCTACTATTTACCCATAGCTGGAGGGAGAATAATTGGATTCATACCTTTCCCAAGGGTATTAGTGCTATGTGAAATGCAATCAGTCTCGTCCAGGATTTGAACTCGTGTCGCCGTGTTCATTTCCTATGACGATAACAATTACACCACGGGCACCTCCACAAGTTCTTAATAGCCTGTGACAATTTTGCCCCATTCATCAGAGCAAAAAAAAAACCAGAAGTGATGCACCAGCCCATACCTGGATAACTAACTATACATCGAGCCCAACATCACCATTAAGGACCATGACTAAAGATGATAGAAAACTTCACCTACCTTAGCGCTACCCTTTCTAAATCTATCTTCATAGATAACGAGGTGAACACCAGACTTGCTAAAGCGAGTGCAGACCGACCGACTCAATAGGAATGTGTGGAAATGGAGAAGCATCTTGGAGGCAACCAAAATCAAGGTATAAGAGCTGTTGTTCTTACCACCCTCCTTTATGGCTGTGAAATATGGACAACTTATCAATGGCATATAAAGAAGCTAAACTACTTTCACATGACCTGTCTGAGGAAGATTCTCAGCATCACATGACAAAACACATCCCTGCCACCAAAGTTTTAACTTGGGCTTTTTTTCCTAACATCGACACCATCTTGATGCAATCACAGCTTCATTGGGCCAGTCATGTTGTCTGCATGAAAGATCACTGCTTCCTGAAGAAACTGCTCTATGGTGAACTGTTTCAGGGCAAGCACTCCCAAGAAGTCCAGAAAAGGTACTTCAAAGACGCACTGAAGCTCTCCATGAAATCTTTTGGTATTGCCCCTAATTGCCTGGAATATATGGCACAGGACTGAGACAAGTAGCATGAAATCAAATGTGGAGCAAAAGTCTGTGAAACTAAAAGAAAAGCAGCAACTGAGCTGCACAGGAAACTTAGAAAAGGCTATGCCACATCAGTCACTGCCACCACCATTCCTTGTTCTCACTGCCCAATACTCTTCAATGCACAGATTGGTCTCATAGCCATCTGCACACTCATGGGTGCCTTCCTCAATCAGTAGGTTGATCAGATGGTCCTCATTGACTACAATGAACAAAGAAGAAGAAATGGGTTATTTAATACAGATTTAATTCGGACCATAATTTGTGCCATTGTAGTTTACAACATCATGAAAAAATTAGTTTAAAAGTATTAATAATATTAATTATTGTGAGGAAAGGGGATTTTAAACATGTTGGTATTTGGGAAAGAAGGCAAATATTAACTTATGGTTGTATGGGTTTTCCATTGCAAGGAATTAAGATATATTATTTTTTATTATTTCTCACTTTATTTATTATTTATTTAGATATTTGATTTTATATTTAAAAATCAAAAAAGGAGAGTTTTTATTTTAAATCTCTAAAACCACTGGTTTTCAGTAACTTTTACATGTCAAACCTTGAAAATAAGGTTTTTAATACCATTAACAAACTTAATACTTATTTAAGGTACATTGACAACATACTCCTTTTCACTATTAGCCCTGATGAAATCAACATAATACAAGAAACTTTTCAAAATGACTCTGTTTTTAACTTCTCACAAGAACTCAATATTAACAATAAAATCCCATTTCTTGGTGTCCTAATAGACACAAGCAATATTAACAAATTTACCACCTCTACATATAAAAAAACCTACCAACGTTAATCCCTGCACCCTTAATTTTCATCGTGAATGCTCCTCCATCATAAAAGAACCATCATAAAAACACTAATTTCCCGAGTTAAACTACTATCTTCCTTAATGAACTTAAAAATATAGAACAAACACTTATCAATAATGGGTTTCCCAACTACATTGTTGATACAGAAATTAAACATTTCATTAATAAAATTGAATAACATAACATAGACAATACCCTAAACCAGGAACAACCAACAAATCTTTCTACTAAAACCAATTCCATAATAATTATATGATATATATTAAAAAACCTTATCCAAAAAAATGTTCTCCCTATTGATCCTACCAAAAAAATAAGACTTAGCATTTACAACAAATTCAAAAGTTCCAACCTAATTATTTCTAATAACTCTTCCCTCTCCACTGAACTTGTTGATATACATTCAAATGTCCTTAGGGAGACTGTGTCTCCAATGAATATATATATATATATATATATGTTCATCTGGGTTCAAAGGTGCCAAGTTTTGCAAAGTGGACGGATAACATACCATTGGATCTAAAACATATGAGTAATTTGACGCACTTCTCATGCAAATGTACAGTCAGGAAAAGATATAAAACATGAGAAGTGACCATTGGGGGACAGTGCAATCGCTGTGATTTACGAAACTGCTACATACAAGTCAATAATGACAATGGAGATGAAGGAGGAGAAGAAGAAGATGATGACGATGACGACGAAGTAAAAGACAGTTGGGAGAGAAACAGATATCTTCGTTTTGTTTTGCCTAGAAAAGTGATACCAGTGTCGGACTATGACACTCAGATATGTTCGTTTTGTTTACAAACTATTTCGGCAATGTTGTTAAACTTCGACTCTAAGTTAATACCACTTTTCGATGGCAAAGATTCTCACCTATCTGTGTAAGAATGGATTGAGAAGGTGGAGTTAATTTGTCAACTCAGATTTGTAAAGTGCATAGAATGCGTAGTTCCATTTCAGAGGCCTCATATTGGTATAATATTATGCCCAAGGATGGTGCATCCACAGCAACTGCACCT
This sequence comes from Sepioteuthis lessoniana, assembly GCA_963585895.1. Classification (NCBI taxonomy): domain Eukaryota; kingdom Metazoa; phylum Mollusca; class Cephalopoda; order Myopsida; family Loliginidae; genus Sepioteuthis; species Sepioteuthis lessoniana. The sequence continues at coordinate 46,697,955 of OY757931.1, read as the reverse complement.
GCAAATGCCATTTACAAGTACAGAGTTCAAGAAAAGGGGATCCATGCTCTACAAATACCTGACGACGAGGAAAAGCACAGACCATACGCTGTGGGTGATATCGTTTGGATAAAATCCCCAGGCAATCGGTGTACCACCAAATTCACACTCAGGTGAGTAACTGGTGTGGTCAGTCATCACTCAGTCAATGGAGTTCTACACCATATAAAAGACCTATGTCCTTTTCAAGAGCCAATCCCACCATCCGAAAGAGAAACCGACAGTGAAAATCACTCAACGGAGGGCGGAATACCAATTACACTAGGGCCTACTCCGCTGGACGATACTCCAGACACCACCAGGCTGGAGGCAGATGACTCCTCGGCAGATCCAAGTTCATCTGAGGATGACATTCCTATCGTCCCGTTCAGTAGGAGCACTCAGCAGAAGAGGCCCACCTGAAGTTGCATGGTGTGCAGCAGCCTTGATCAACCGGTGGAGAATGAAATAGCAGCTGCATTAGGACTTGCCCTGCTGGACAACACTTTGAATGCCATCAGACTGAATGCAGTTGACCCTTCAGCAGATGAAAGTTCATCAGAGAGTGATGCTTCTGCTGCCCTGCTCAGGAGGAGCACTCGGCAGAAAAAGCTCACTCCAAGTTGCACAGTGTGCAATCAGAATGAGGGGGCCTTCCTCCTCAACACAAAAGAGTGTGCCCCTATGCTTTCCTCCCACTGTGCAAAATGTGCCAATTCCATACACATAAATGTTGTCCCCCTAGTGAGCCTAATTGAGAGTTTTGATCTGAGGATCAAGGGGGTGCATGTTCATCGGGGTTCAAAGGCACCAAGTTTTGCAAAGTGTCTAAAGCATAAGGGTAATTTGACGCACTTCTCATGCTAATGTCTCGCTGGGAAAAGATATTTCTTTCTCTCTTTCGACTTACAACGAACATTTTTTTTCACATATATATATATATATATATATACACACACACACACACCAAATCCCCTAATTATTAGTATTGTTGGGTATCCTCTCTGGTTTTGGGTTGTGTGTAGTTTTTTAAGGTGAGTTTTATGCTAGTAAATAAGTGATTTGAATTAGCAGAAAAAATACCTCAAAAGGAATTAAGGAACCTGAAAAAGCATAACAACAAGAAACCTCTAGCATACGTCACAACAAAAACAACCCCGAAGTATTCACAAAAATATCTAGAAGAACTTAAAAACAATGATACAACACCATACCCACACACACTTCCTTCTCTAGTGGATATAGGGTTGAACCCGAAGCTTCTTCCTGAGGTGTCTGGCTGAACTGATTTGGTCAGCCTCTAGTCAAACTCTGACCTACCACATTGTGATTTTTGATCTCAAGTCGGAATTTGATCAACCAGGCATCTGGACTGAAGTTTGCTGTTCGAAGATGGGTTAGTGTTATATGTGATTAGGTCGCACAACAAACTCCAAGATAAGGTGACAATAAAATGAAATTTATACAATGTAAAATGCAAGGTACAAATTCAGTCTACTGGAGTGATGGACTATAGTTTAATTCTTATCGTCGCAGTTCAATCAAGTTTCTTGCTAGTCATTGTGTCAAGGTTGGTCCAGGGCTCTTGGTCAATATAATTTTCTACAGTTGGCTTAGGGCTTAGTAAGTTAGTGTGATTCTTTCTGCTTCAGGCCTTCTCTGCAATCTTGTGTGACTTCGTCTGTCTGCTTTTCCAACTCTCTGCCCTGCAACTCTGCTCTCTCAAGCATCCAAAGTGCTCTGCTTATATAATAATTCGCCTGAAACCGATGTGGGTTCTGACGATGTAGGGGATTCCTTTCCAAAGTTATAATTAAATTGAGTTCTCATTAATTCAATTTTTTGTAATTCAGCATTTTTCTGACTTTGGGCATTTTGATCAGCCCCTTTTTAGTGGTTGGAGGGCCTTAACCCTCCTTCTCACTTTCACTTAATCTTTTCAATCACTCTTACTTTTACCTGTGATGTAATTCTGGGATTCCTCCTACCTATTCAATAACACTGGTTTACAAAGGAATTGAGGCAAGCACAAAAATACCTTTTTTTACCTAATTTGAAGGTGCTGAATTCAAATTTGAAATCCGTTTTTACTCATCACCTCTAGTTTTTTAGATATGCATAGTGTGCATTTTGTGCATATACAGTACATAAAGGCGTATATGAATTCAGGGTTAATTCTAATATTGTGAGACTTATGGTTTATTTTTTAGTTATTATGCACTAAATGTAAGTGATAGCATTACATTATATATATATATATCAAGACGGATTTTGACAGTTAAGGCAGCAGGTCTCAATCCACACTCTGGCAGTCATTAGAAGAGGTTGTCTCGCAGGCGGCACAGGAGGTTGGTGTCCCTCAACTATCGTGTTACACATCTTTTGGGTTACTAAATATTAGCATTACATTTTCAAATGCACATTTCATTTTACTTTGTTATGTTTTCAGATTCTCCAATGGCTTCAAGCACGTCAAAATGTCGAGGATGCCTCAACAAGGCCAATTCTTTCTGCTACGTGTGTGGGGACTTAACAACAGTTGCACAGCATCGAACCATCACTTCCCTCTTCAGAACCGCCTACTTTCACTATTTTGACTGTAAAATTGGTGATCAGGACAAGTCTTCGGCTCCACACATCTGTTGTAAACCCTGCTACAATGGACTAACTGCATTGTTTAATGGCAAGAAAGCGGCTTTCATCTTTGCAGTCCCGGTGGTTTGGAGAGAGCTGCGAAACCACGCAGATGATTGTTATTTTTGTTTAACTAATATTACTGGTTTCAATGCATCTTTTAGGAAAAAGATCAAATATCCCAACCTTCAATCTGCTATGAGACCTGTTCCCCATGCCGATGATCTTCCTGTACCCACACCTCCAGTAAATAAGGATCTTCTTTCCTCATCAGATGAAGAAATGCCTTCAAGGGAGGATTCTGCCGAGTCAATATCTTTGGAAGATATTGAGTCTACATATTCGGGAACAAGTGGCAATGAGCCACAATAGATCACGCAAGAAGACCTGAATGATCTTGCTCGTGATTTGTATCTGTCAAAACAGCAGTCAGAGCTCTTGGCTTCTCGGCTTAAACAATGGAACCTAGTCCAGGAAGATGTAAGGATCACCAGTTTCAGGAATCGGAACAAATAAAGTCATTGGTCTTCTTATGGGTATGCAAGCGGGCTTCACAAAGTACTGTTGTTTTCTCTGTCTCTGGGATAGTCGAGCTGTATCCCAGCATTACAAGCAGAAAGACTGGGGGTCTAGAAGCACTTTTGTTCCTGGCAAACACAGCCTCAAGGAGAATCCTCTGGTGGACATGAATAAGGTGCTTCTTCCTCCTCTTCACATCAAGCTTGGTTTGATGAAGAATTTCGTGAAGGCGTTGCACAAAAATGGTGCTGCCTTCCAACACTTGTCTACTGTGTTCCCAGGTCTTAGTGCTGCTAAGCTCAAAGAGGACATCTTTGTCGGACCTCAGATCCGAGAAGTGCTGAAGGATACTGATTTTGAGGAGCTTCTTAACTTAAAGGAACTGAGAGCATGGGAAGCATTCAAGTCAGTCAGTAGTGGCTTCCTTGGTAACACACGTGTACCAGATTACCAAGCCTGTATTGAGAAGTTGCTAAAGTCTTACGAGGATATGGGGTGCCGAATGTCACTCAAGATTCATTTTCTCCATTCCCACCTCAACTTCTTCCCACCAAACCTTGGAGCAGTGAGTGATGAGAATGGAGAAAGATTCCACCAAGACATTACGAAGATGGAGAGCAACTATCAAGGCAAATGGAACCCCGGCATGATGGGAGACTTCTGCTGGATGCTCTTGCGTGACATCCCGGAGGCAAAATATACCAGATCTTCTAAGAAAACACACTTTTGACTGTCTGTGGTACTATGAATTGTGTAATTGTGTCATCCAAGTATATTGATTCAATCTGTATTCTTTATCTATCCTGTTTTATCTGTTATAAGCTGCGGCAACTCTTGAAATATGCACATATATTCTCTGTTTATACTAAAATGAGACTATTTTAAAGCCAGAAAACTAGAGGTGATAGAGCAAAACTATTTATAAATTTGAATTCAGCACACCCAAATTAACAAAAAACACCTATCCCCATTCTTGCCTCAGACCAAAAATTTATTATTGTAAACCAGTGTAATCATTTGACCTTTCCTTAAGGGAATTTATAATTGTGAACTTTGACAAAACTGCTTTTCAAGATGCGTTGACGAAAAGGCAATCCTACATTGCAGACTAATTAATATTTCTTGCCTATTTGCCGATACAGCTTCTTCAGCTGGCTTGACAGTTGTTTTCTTTTAGCAAGCAGAAAGAAACACATGGCCTGTCGCTCAGACATCGGAACTGAAACCAGATCAGTCTTCCCCAGGCTCGACAAAGATCCCTTTGTTCAGATTTCTTCTTGATCAAACTTTTTGGGTGCAAAGTATATTTGCACTTTCAATTAAACAATATTCTTTTTATCATTTCTTTTCAGTTCCCAGAATTTACATTTTCAGCAATATTAGATTTACACTAGTCTCTCAAAAACTAATTCCATTTGGAATTACTTGGTGGATTAACCCTTAATAGACCAACATTGGCATTGCACCAATTTTTAGTTAGTTAATCCTTCACAGACCAATATTGTCACAATGACAAAAATCAAAGAAATACAGACACAACAAAAATCATTAAAAGCCAAAGACAACCCATAAATCTTAAAAGAATACTCACCTCTTTTACATTCGGAGAAAACACAACACAATGGGTTACCAAATGCAATAAGAAATGATGTAGAGTTTGTGATATAATTACAGAAAGAAAATCCTGTACCTTTAAAAACACAGTAACAAAATTCAAAATAAAGACTTAAGCTGTGAATCAAAAAACTTAGTCTACATAATCAAATGTAGCAAGTGCAAAGAAATATACATAAGGTCAACACAAGCCTTCAATACCAGAATATCACTTCACAAGAGCAATATTAAAATAACAGAAATTAGAAAATTGAATGTATCAAAACACCTATATGAATGTAATCAAGTTGAATTTAAAAAAATGCCCATATACCAAACTAATGACTACATATTCAAATAAAAGAAAAAAATTTATTGATAGATTCAAGCCAAAGTTGAATAAAACATGAATCATACACACACACACACACACACACACACACACACACACACACACATGGAAACAAACATGCGTATATATATATATATATATATATATATATATATATATATATATATAAGAACAGTGTTGGTTGTCACTAAATCACTTTGTGGGTTTGTGTCTAACCAAGAGCAATATAATATGGAGAGTGCTCAATATCTAGGATAGAGCTATTATAAAAACAAACAACCCTGTTAAACATTACATTGGTGCAACGGAGGGCACCATAAAACAGAATTTACAACCATAAACTTTCTTTCACAAACAGAAAATACTCATCCAATACCTCCTTATCCTCATATATATGGCACCTAAAAGACACAAACATCTCTCCTACAATCGCCTGGGAGATACTAAAACAAGCACCTGGCTACAACAAAACATAAAAAAAATGCCATCTTTGACTCCACAAAAAATTAGCCATCATAACCTATCCATCACAAAACACCCTACTAAATAAAAAATCTGAAATCTTTTTAAAATGTAGGCACGAGAACAAACACCTCTCATACACATAACCCATCTAACACCTCAAATATTATAATAAAAAAAAAAAATATTTGTACCATCTTTCTCCATTAACTGTCATACCCTTCTCCATACACCTCCACTATCTGTTAAATTTACATTTTTATGAGCATTAAGAATAGGCCTCAACACTCTACATTTATCTTATCTACCACGTACACTCTATCCTTTTCTACAATAGCGTATAAATCATACAACATTATCATAAAACATATAACTATTAGAAATAACCATCTCAACTGCCCAACTATTACCCATACCTCCCAAACCTGCCATTTATTTCCTTAATCTCAAAATGACAACACTTTGTTCTTCAGTTACAATCATCATCGTACATAAAAATACTATTATGGTAACCCCTTCATTATTTTCATTACGCACGTACTATCACAGATAACTATAGTATATATAATATTTACACAACACTTCATCAATTTATTAATATATTCTAACCCAATTCTCTACCCTAAATATAATACCAACATTATACAATGATCCATATTATATTGTAATACAATATGTCCCTACCTATTTATATCCATTATGATCCTGGTCTACCATACTATAACCGTTTAAATACGCTTACAAATAAAATCTTTATTCATTTCCCTCGACATGCAATGATGATGTTTTGTTCCTTAGTTATAGTCACCTACACATACAGAAATAAAATAATGTTGCACAAATAAGATACACTGATGATTTTATATCTGGTAAAAACAACGCACTGTGTTTATACCCGCATAAACACGCACAATAATACACAACTATAACCCACCCACCCACACACACACACAATCACACATAATGATTCCTACAAAATTCCAAAGGTTTTTGACTGTATTTTTTCAATTTTCGATTCATTTCATTTTGTTAATTGCCTGATAATTGTTGTTTTGTAAAAAACTCCATGAAACCCAGGGGTCGCAGTCTAAATTCCATGGAATTAAATATGTGTGTGTATATATATATATATATATATATATATATATATATATATGTAATATAAACAGGTCCAAAAATATGACCAAGTATACGTTAAATGTACATAATGTTCATACGCGTATAGGAATTGATTCAGGTACAAAACTTTTTATTACCTTTTTGAGTTTAAGGTTTTTCGACATGAGGAGAGAGAGAGAGACACAATTTCTTTCTATGCTGATTTTTCCATCTCACCCCACCACGTGAGGCACCCCCGCTGCAAACTACTGGTCTGGCCTCGGCGAGCTCCGAAAATCAACTTTTTCGTTTGGAGTTTAAATCTAAACTAATTCCTTTTTTTTTCCAAATCTCAAAATCCTCAGCCCCACTTCCAGGCATGATGTCATTCAAGCCCCTGGTCCTATTTCCTATCTGGGGTTTCTATTGTGACATCTCTGTCACATCTGCCCTGCGCGCGTGAACACCTGCGCTCAATGTGTGCACCTAACTAACCCATGCACTAAGCAAAAGGTTTGCAGCATAACTTAACCGAAAGGCAAGATATATAAAGTGAAATCCCTCCGCAATTATATTACATATATACACACACATACAAAAATTATTAGTAAAAAATAATTACCTGTGAATTTCAAACCATACTAGCACACGCACACACCCATACACACACACGTAGAAGAAAAAATAACTGTAAGTGAAATCGAAAACCACTCCAATACAAACACACACACACACATACACACACACACACACACACACACACACATCAAATATCAAAAACAGGCTAAGGTAAACACACTATAAGAAAAAGGAGGAGTGACCTCTATATAAATCCATAACCATTCAAACTGCAAGCATGAGTGACTTCAAGTCTCATTGAGTACCCCATTAACAAGACCTTGTGCCATACATGTTCTGATGAAAGCAACAAGCTGGAAACATACATGTATGAAAGAACAAAATAAATAAATAAATTCTAAAAAAAATACAAATCTCTTTGTGGACCTACTCATTTAAAAAAAAAAAAAAATATATATATATATATATATATATTGTCACGGCAAATTTATTAAAATCCCAAAACGGGACTTTATTTTTCGCAGGTGTGAAGACGGGGCAGACTGGCACTTGATCCCTTGTAGAATAAGTCCTCGTTCAGAGTCTTTTCTCGGGCATGTAGGAACTAGCATATTATGTGAGGGTTAATTTATGGCTAGACTGACCGCCGTTGGCAAGGGGTTACCAAATTTCACACTATACACACACCCACCAAGGCCACTAGTTCTTCCTCCCCTAGAACAATGGAAGATATGGACCTCTAGGTTGAGAAGTAATAATATTAATTATAGTAGTCGACAACTCCGGTTTCCCATGTGATATTTTTAAAGGAATTCAGATAGGACAAATTAAGCGGGGATAAGGCAAATAGAAGCTGAAAAAGAAACATGAAATAATAACTTGGTAGTAGACGACACAAAGAACAAGCTCCAACACGTGGGAACATTAAAATATATCAATCTTTTTACTACACATAGATACACATCTTCAACGTGTCAGCTATATTATAAACAGATAGTACATAAACATAAATGTCTTTCTTTTCTTTTCTTTCGTCTTTAGTCTTTCTTCAACTTGAGAGAGAGAGGGTGCACAATTGAGTATAGGGAGAAACAGTCTCACAGTTTACTTATCTTATTTCGATGGATTCCTGTGGAGAATATTTCCTCTTTTACGGGCTACCAGACTTTAGGTTATTTTTAGTCCTGGCTTGAAGGTATGGTTCCTTCTTGTCCAAGATACCTTTTGTCTTCCTTTACCGGAAGTCTTGGCTTTAGATTCGTCTGCCACAACCTCTGTCCAACAACTGATTTTTTTCTTCCCTACTTCAGCTGACGGAAGGAGCTCCAACTTCCGCCTTAGGGTTCTAGTCAATCATTTGGGCTTCTATCTTCTTCCTTCCCCTGGTCAGGCGATTCGTTAGGGCTACTATATGTCACCTGAGTCAGGTTACCAAGTATAGATAGCTTGACCCACATTTTCTCCGACAGGCCATATTACTATCCTGTCTTAACGGTCATTCTCTGACGGCTTGCCAATTCAAACACGGGGTATAGTAGAAATTCCTTATTTCTCCTCTCTCAGGGGGACACCACGTGACAATATATATTAGTTTAGTAAATCCGGAGTAGGGAATAATTCCAGTCAGGACAAATGAAATATTTAAATATAGAATATTAAATTTAGATAATCCTGGTAAAGAGCTCAATGTAAATAAAATCCAGAAAGCAAATAATTTTTTTCTCAATCGATTGTTGTTTTTTTTTGTTTTTTTTTTGAGGAAAAAAAGAATATATATATATACACAGTCGTGAGCATAAAGATCAGAACTATGTTAAGAAAAAGTCTAAATGTGAAATAACTTTTTATTTTAAAGTTTCATAGAACATTTTATCAAGGAAAAATAAGGATATGAAGGTAAGTTAATTCCAAAATATAAAGCTCAATAAACTTATTTTGATTAAGTTATAAGAATAATTACATAACATTCGAAAAAAATTATACTTGCTACTATACACCAATCAAAAACTGGTCAATCTATGAAGGCTTTCATGGATGATGTAACTCGAATTGCAGAAACCAGATCACATATGGAACAACTGGTGACCTACCTCCAAGGGCTCTTCAAATGGGCTGCCATGAAAATAAAGCCTTCAAAGTGCCGAAGTTTATCATTGCTGAAAGGAAACTGCAAAGAAATAAAGTTTTCTGTCAGTGGAAACGAAATCCCTACGATCCGTGAAAAAAGTGTTAAGAGTCTCGGTCACTGCTACTCCCTACTACTTACTGATCGACATTGGTGGCAGGACCTAAGCAAACAGCTACAAGATGGTTTACACTCCATCGATAAATGTGACCTCATCAACAAAACTAAAACTCCCAAATTGTCACTTGTTGAGGAATATAAATTAGGAAAAGAGCGACTCTTCCAAATGCTGTGTGACTCTCGTGACCCACTGGTGAAGAACGCCCAGCCTTCTGTGATTACTGGTTGGAAATGGAAGGCAAAAGTAGTTGTTGAGAATGCAGAATTGCCCCTCAGGATGAAAGAAATAATTGGCACTGTGGCAAATGGAAAAGCAGGTCTAGGCCAACATCCACAGCGTTGGTGGTCCAAAGAATCTACGGCAAACAGAAGAAAAATGGTGTTGGAAGAAATACATCATCTTGAGGAAATTAAGTGTTTTGCTACTGTTGTTGGACAAAGGAAATAGGGTACATGGACTAAGTGGAAGAGTGCAAAAGACAGAGCTGTCACATAGAGAGACCTCAAGCACATGGAACCAAAGAAATTAAGTTTCCTCATAAAAGCAGTTTATGACATCTCACCAACACCAGTCAACCTTCATGCTTGGGGTTAACTACATAGCATGTGCGAAAACTGTGAGCCTCAAACATATTCTCACTGGATGTGAGAAGCTATACTTGGAGACATAACGAAGTCCTGGAGATTTTTTCTGAGATTTCAAAAACATGTTGTGAGACTGCCAATAAAGCTCTGAATATTATCAACAACAAAGCAATTCAGTTCGTTAAAGAAGGAAATATTTCGAAAACTGCAAGTGAAGATATGCGTAAACCATCAGTACTTGAGGGCTGCATGGACTGGCACGTCGCAACCGATTTAAAACTTAACTTCATATTTCCAAGTGAAATAGTATTAACGACAAAGCGTCCAGATATTGTCATTTGGTCTGTTAAAGCAAAAAAAGTTTTCATTATTGAGTTAACGGTCCTTTTTGAAGAAAATTTCAACTGGGCACATCAGCATCAGTTGGAAAAATAGGAAGATCTGCGAGAACAATGTGTCAGAAATGGCTGGATAACAAATGTATTTCCTATCGAAGTCAGATGCAGAGGTTTTATTGCCAAGTCAACCTCCGTTTTCTTGACTAATCTTGAACTTCCTCCATCAGACAAGAGGAAATACATTGAAAAGATCCAAGATAAGGCTCTAACTGCATCAGCGTGGATCTGGCAATCCCACAGAGCGACAACAATCTGACAAAGGCTAATGTTGCTTCAATTCAAAAACTGACAACCTAGAAAAGGTAACTGAACTTTGCAACAAAAATCTTGGCATCATCAAGAGTACTCTTCTACTGTTCTTCTCCTTATTATTTTTTTCATTATTATCTGTTCTATCGCTAATATTTTGATTATTTACTGTACAATATAGACTGTCGGTATAAGCATAGTGTGTGTTACATTAGAATCATAATTGTCTGCAAAAGTAATTTAAGAAAAAAAAGCTGATGAATTGAAATCCTAATATAGAATGGATGGATGGATGGTTGGGTTTTATGCCATATCAACCTTTGTAGGTAAATGCCAAATCCATTTCTATTTCAAGCTATTCAGTTTATTCAAACAGTTCTAATTCAGCTAAGCGTAAGTACAGATTTTGTCAAAACAGTTCTATATATAACAATTCAGTTTAGTGTAAATACAATTTCAATGTCAAAAACGGTTCAATTTCAAACAATTCAGTTTAGCATAAGCACACAGTTTAAATGTAAGTACAGTTTAATTGTGAAAAACATTTCTATTTCAAGCTATGCAGTTTAGTCAAGCAGTTCTAATTCAGCTAAGTATAAGTACAGATTTTATTTACACACAGTTAAATGTCAAAACAGTTTTGTTAAACAATTCAGTTTAGTATAAATACAGTTTCAATGTCAAAAACAGTTCTATTTCTAATAATTCAATTTAGCATAAGCACTCATTTTAAATGTAAGTACGGTTTAATTGTCAAAAACATTTCTGTTTCAAGCGGACAGACTTCTGTTGTATCACAACTCTTCAGTGTGGCTAGACACATCGGATGCTTGAAGCTGGGATTGAAACCTGTCCAACTTTACATTAGACTAAGTATCATACTGCTCAGCCAATAAGTGAACTACAAATCCTAATATAAAAGAATATGCATTGCTTAGTCTCTCAACTACATCACCACTATAGATGAAAGGACTGCACTGAATTAATCTGAACTGACCTGATTATTTTTTGCGGTTCTGTCTCTGCTAGAATAGTTTTTATCAACCTTATCATTGTTTCTGGAATATATCAAGACACAATGCTCTCCTCTTGTTATTCTGCTTATTTCTAATCTATAGCATTGTTCAAGGGTCATTCATTAAGTGGAATTATTTTTAAAAGTAAGTTATTTTTTTTTCAATAATTTTTTTCCATCCGCATTTTTAAAAATTGGTTTATTGCCAAAATTATTTCAATCTCATGAAAATATTTGTTTTCAAGCTATTCAAATCAAACAGTGTGCTCCAGGCTTGGGCAGAGGTCTGTCATGAAATATTATGTGTCATATGAAATTTACAGAATATTTAGTTTGGCTTTGGTTGTGAATAGAAGATAATATTTTTGAAACCGTTATTTAAATACTTAATGCACGAACTATTACTACATAGTCAGTGTTACTTAGGATGAAATGTAATCAATACTTGAGGATTATTGGGTAAATTCTAACATACTTAAAAAAAAAAAAGTAGCAAGAAACAATAACATAACAAACAGTATTCTGACAAAATGCTAAAAGAAGTGTTTTTATGTTAATGCTTCTTGATTAAAAATACTAGCAGTTTTCTTAGGTAGGAATGATCTTTCAGCTTGAAAGGTTTGAGAAAGTTCTTAATTTTCTTCAAAAACCAGACACCAGGATCTTAATATTTTTAGCAGTAGTATTTATTACCTATCAGAAGTGAGCATTTTATTTAGCCCACATGTATATATGTTTATGCCTAAGAAATAGCACTCTCTCAAGCTGTTCATTTGCTATAAAGGGGGAGAAGAGAGAAGCCAAATGATTGGCTGGGACCCCAAAACGGAAGTGGGCACTCCCCCCCCTCAGCAGAAGTAAATAATAAGAAAATTAGTTTTTGAGCAGGGTTTGTAGCGGGCAGACGAACCATAGCCATTTTACTCCGGGTTGAAGACAAAAGACTAACTGAGACACGAGGGACCCCAGGTTCTTCAAGCCAGTGAAAAAAAATAGAACCAAGTCTATTAGCCCGTGAAAGAAGAAAGATTCTCCAGTGGAACCCCGTCGAAAAATAAGATAAGTAACTTTGGGGACATTTCTCCTTTATACCCAAATTTTGTATACCACTCTCTCTCTCTCTCAACTTGAAGAAAAACAAAAGTCAAGAAAAGACATTTATATTCGTGGACTGTCCAATTATTATATGTTTTGACACTTTGAAAGTGTATATAACTGTAGTAAAGGAATTCATGTATTTTTATGTTATCACGTTACTTCATGCTTCCCTTTCAGCTTCTATTCACCTTATGTTATCTTGCTTAGAATTGTCCTCTTAATTCCTTAACAATATCACACGGGAAACCGGAGTTGCCGACTACTACAAAATAATATTATTACGACTAAAACCTATAGGTCCATATTCTTCCATTATCTTGGGGAAGGAAGTGAAAGCGGCCTGGTGGGTGTGTGGATAGTGTGAAATTTGGAACCCCTTGCCAGCGGCGGTCAGTCTGGCCCTAAATTAGTCCCTCACATAATATGCCAGTTCTTATATGCCTGAGAGAAAAACTCTGAACGAGGACTTATTATGTAGGGGATCAAGTGCCAACCTGCCCCGTCTTCACACTTGCGAAAATAAAAGTCCCGTTTTGGGATTTTAGTCAATTTGCCGTCACACTAGTGATTTGGGTTTTGATTATATGATATTCCACTAGAAACAATAGAATCCTGGTATCTTTGTTTTAGAAAAAGTTGTTTTTTTTATAAAGAAATGTTTGGTGTGATACTGTACATTGAATGTATGAAAAGTGGATAAAGTAAACATTAGACTAAATAAAAGTTAATAAATTTTATTTTATTTTCATCTCAAGAACTTTTCTTGTCAAAAATAAATGATAAATGATGACTTGTAAGAGTGATAGTTTGACTTGGTGATGTAATGTCATGTTTGTGTTATAAATATGATACCCCCCCCAAATCACACACACACACCTGGTCCTTACTAACCACTTCAACTTATGACTATTACTACATGACTTCCAACAATGCACACACAGAAAAAATCAAGGCATCATTATGTTGCTATCCATAGGAGTATGAACAGTGCTACACACTAGTTATTTTTTTTCTATGTTTACTGATGATTCAGATGACCCATTACTGTCAACAAATTGGTATTTTGATTCATGACCAATCAAAATATTCTGTTTCCAGATTAAACATTTTTTTAAATATGCATTTTTGTTAATTCTGCTTTTTAAAAGTAATTTTTGCCTTGATCAATTGTATTTTCTTTTCTACTCTAGCCATCTTTGTTTCTAACAAAATGTTATTGTAAAATAAAAAAAATCAGAAACAAGGGACAAAAGAAAACTTGAGTTTTATGATAAAAGTTTACAATACTGCAGATTTGTATGAAATTAAAAAAAAGAAAAAACTAAACTTCCAAAGGTTGAAACCACAGTAGGTTAATGATATGAAACTTTTCAAAATCTATTAACTATAGGATAGAAATGTAAGAATATGATAAAAGGTACAAAGGTGAGATCGTGAACAATATCCACTGATAGAGTAAATGTATAATGCTTATTCTTGCATGCTAGATAGGTCTATATAAGGAGGACATTTTTTAATAAACTATTCCACTTAATAATCTGGCTATTAAGTAAGGACTAAATATACTACTCTTTGTTCTTAAGTATGTAACATGTAGAACTTAAGTTACATTTTATCTGATTCATTTTATATATAAAGAATATATGCAAAGGCTTATATTCAGATTCTTTAAGTATTTGTATGAGAAGGTCCTCTTTTAGTGAGTAATGACCTAAAATAAGTTTATATTATGAGTGTGTGTATTTGGGCAGTATTTCTTCATTGATACATATTTGATTGAACATTATAGACATTTTTTGTCTACATATTTTTGTGAATCCTTTTAAGTTGCTGCTACACAATACATCAGTATAAATGCTCATTCTTACAAAGTAGCAATGTACATGCAAAGGTTACATCACTTTTGCAATGTACACACAGTTGATGATGGCCCAAGATTGGGCAGGAGGTATTGGGGAAACAATTAATCCTGGAAGGTTCATTAATTAATTCCTGTCTGATATCATAAAATCGATAAAGCAACTTGAAAGGATTAACAAAAATATATGTCGACAAAAAATGTCTATAATGTTCAATTAAATATATATATATATACACATGCACACACTGCCAGTATGGATTCCTTTGACTCTCTCTCACTATCTATCCCTATTGGTCATTGTTCTTGGTAAGTCCTTTTGCACAGTGTCTGCACAGAGCTGATGAATTTAAATGTTTGCTTGTCAGCCTATGCTTGCTTGAATGGTTTTCATGATGAGAGGTAAGTGATTGTAGAATACTACTTCCAGGATTTATTTAAAACATCAGATAGCATCCTTGTATGGTTCCAATCTAGCTTTTCTCTAAGCATTTTGAGTCCAAGTGGTGCAACCATGCAGTAGTGCTGACACTGCTACAGCTTGAAGAATTTGTTTTATTTTATGAGGGATCAAATTTTCTGATGGTAAATAACCTGTCAATAGTAGCTCATACTTTACCTATGTGTATGTCGACATCATTTTCAGTAGATGCTACTTAGGTGTATGAACTGGTCTACTAATTTCAGAAATATATATACATACACAGTATGATCAAAGAGTATCTGAACTGAAGATTGAATTTTTAAAAAAACTTGGAATTTTGAAATTTTAATGAAAACATGTATAGAGCTAAGCAATTTATACTGAGTGGTCCAAAAGTCACCATTTTGAATAAAGAGGTAAATAAACTTATAAAATAGATTATATTTATTTTGACTCTTGGAAATTACTTTGAATTAATTGCATAATATAATATCCCTCAAATTCCTTTTGTATTCAGTTTCAAAAAACTTAATTTTTTTTATATGGTAAGTGACTTTTGTGCCACTCTATATAATAAAGTTATAATGTCTAGACTGCAATTTAAAGGAGTCAGTGCCTATTCTCAATACTTCTCAACCAGCAGTTTTTGGCAACACACATCCTCCATGCTCATCAGATCTAGTTCGTTTTTGTAACTTTTTCTTGTTACCTAAACATAAAATTCATTTCTGCTGTAATGTTTGGATGTGGAGGACATTCAAAGAAATATGAATGCATCTTCACACCTTATCAAAAGTGGAGTTTCAGAGGTAATTCAACCAACTGGAAACACCCTAGAATAAGTTGTATTGAATACCAAGAAAACTATTTTGAAGAAAATTTAGTTTCCTTCAGTGTTCATTTCTCTCTTGGTAAATGCTGTTTCAGACTTGATACTTTTTGAACATACCTGTAAAACACATATATAATGTGTGTGTGTGTGTGTGTGTGAGAGAGAGAGTGAGAGAGGGCAAGTGAGAAAGACTAGAAACTAAAAGTCTAACAGTTTTTTTTTATTTATTAAAATTTGTTTATCATTCTTTTCACTCAGTAAAAGAACCATCTAAATTATTTTAAAATATTTTCTATTTGACATCACAGAACAATCAGTTTGATGTCCTGAGTAGTACCAAAACTGTATCTGGTTATGAGGTTCTAGTTCTGGAGCTCTGAAGAGTGTGGAGTACCCCTTTGTAAGATTTGAACTGTCTGATTTTACTTACATAAACATCCACATGTTTGCCAGCCCACCTGAGCATGGTCGGCTTTCTGTACGGTGTGAACGCATTGTCCATAAATGCCTCCTTTAACTGGACTTCAATTTGACTTATGTCAATTGATCATTCTCCTCCATCTCCATATAAAGGGCCAGTGCAACCCCCACCAGGTATGATGGTAACAGGCTTGTCATATCATCCACCTGCTGAAGTCTTACCCTAGCCTGACCTTTTACAGCCTTGCTACCACATCACCCTCGCTGGAAAATGGCTTTATGTTGTTGCTACTTATGCAAACTTTCACATAGAACTGAAATTGTCATTTCTCTTGCTACACCTTTCATTGCCATTACTCCTAGGACCCCTTTAACCTAGAGTGGTAGTACCTGTTAGAGTCCCATCTATAGCTCAAACAGATCTATTGGAAAATTATTTGTATTAGATAGAAATACTTGAAATTACTGTGTTCAAACAGATGATTATAGACAAATAAAAAAGTGCAATTAAAAAAGAATGCAATGGGACATTGAAAATATGATTATGATTACAATCAAACATTTATAAATGAAATAAATTCTGGCATTAAATAAATAAACCAAATTAAACAATCAGTTTGTGAATTGGAAAATCGAACATTAAATCCGTTCAGTCTAACATTTTTATTACTTTCTTTTTCATCATAAACTCCCAAGGGTTCCTTGCTCCAAAGATAGCAGTTCAAAAATAAGTACATCCTCTTATATACATTTATATAATTTTATTTTTGATTACTGTTTCAGTGCTATAAACTTTGGTTATAAATTATACCATTTTGATTATATAAATAATAATAAAATCCCTATAATAACATGATTCAGATGAATAGATTTCTGGCTGAAATAATAAAAATTGTTTCAATTTAACAGCTAAATTTTAAGTAAATAATTTTTTTTCTGTCTAAATGAGGGAGATTTAATAATATAACATCAAGTACTATTTAAGTTTTGTGTGTGCTTATGAGTATGATTTATTCCATTGACCCCCAGACATTAGGCAGTTAACATGAAAGATTCTAGTGGTTTGCTGAATTCTATATATTTTTTTTTTTCTTTCTTACAGATAACATAGAAAAAGGGCTTTATGATGATCGTGACCTTGAAAAAATCAAGACAGATGATTTTCTTTTGGAGCTTTACTGCAAACACATCCCAAAAGCAAAGCCCGATGAAGTGGCCTCCTTGATAAATGATTCTTTGAAGTGGAGGCTTGAATATCAAATGAATGGTGAGATTTTTTTCTATTCTCTCAGAATAAAAGCTTTTCTTAAAATACCTGACTTTCTCTCATTCAAAGGTTGATTATTCCATAAATTCTTCCTGTTATAAAATCGCATATGAAAACTTTTTGATGGTGCAGTTATTTCAACCTTAGTAGGATCTTATATACTTAGTGAAATATCTACTTAGGATAAGATGTTACAACTAGGATGTAAGTTTGTTATAAGATTAAAATAATTCTTTTGTATTGATGTTCACCTGCTGAGTAAAGTTATACAAAATTGCTGCTTGTTCAAAATCAGTCTTCTACTTATGAGCCCTATCAGTGTGTCTTGGTATATACTGATTGTATGTCTTGCAGAGAGGTACCCCCCCACTCACACACAAAAAAGGGTATCCTGTGTTTGATACTAAATTGCTTCTAGTGGTGAGGAAATATGGAATTGCCATTACTCTCAAGTCCACTCTGATCTGGAATGGTAGTATCATTTAGGGTCTCATTTATGGTTCAAATAGAATTGTTTAATCATTTACACTAGGATTATTATTATTTGTTATTTGAAACCATATATTTGTTTTAAAATTACTTGTATTAGATAGCACTACTTGATAAATAGAATTACTAATGTTAAATTGCTATACATGAAACACTTTAATTGTGTGTAAACACATGATTAATATTAAATAGTAGTATTATTTTTTATAGGAATAGTTGTAACTATTTAACTGGGGAAAAAATCATTAATATTAAATAGTTATTAGTGTTAGACAGGACTGCTTGAAACCATTTGATTGTGTAAATATCAAGTTATTTACAAACTATTTATTATCAAATTATACATCCACACACACACACACACTCATATATAAACAGGATTTGGCATTAAATAACCCACAAATTTCCTGAATTTTATAAAGAAATATTTTTGACTTCTAATGAATGACACTTAGAATGATTTACACATTTTTTGTCAAACTGTTGACCCTAACTAAGCAGTTGCTATATAATTAGTTTACATCTCCAACTTTAAGAAACAATTATAGACCTAATTAATAATATTTAATTAAATATGAATGATTATTTTAATAAGTTTGAAAATTTAAATTTTGTATGATTAGTTAGTCTTACAACCATGTGACCTCCCACTAATTATTGCTTATTGTTAGATGTCTGTTATTTCTCTACAAGAAGCAAAAATATTGTTACATGGTAAATTTCCCCTAGTTTGAATGTGTATACACAACAAATTTGATAGCTTTACATGAAACTGTTTAGCTGCTATTTGAGGACTGACAAACTCTTTTCAATTCAATATGGTTTTAATATTTATGTTACACTGGAATTTGGTGGGGGATAATCAATTTAAAGTAAGAAGACTAAGTAAAAAAGTAATGAATAATACTCTTAAGAGAATCTTAATTACTTAAATATCATTTGGATAAAGAAAAAAAAAAGATTCAGAAACCCAAAAGATAGATGACTTGGACAGGCAGTCAAGCTCAAGCAAAAAGAAAATATTGTCTGGCTTATGTCTGGCTTATTTCTGAGTTGTTAAAGAAGGGAATCAATTTGTTTTCATTTAGGGAATCACCAGGAAGATCTGATTGGAGAATTTTGATTGCTTAGTATTATTCGGACAACTAAAAGTTGGTGACAAAAAATATCTAGCTGTTTATGAAAATCAAACAAGAATGATTAGGTTGTTTGCATAATAAGGTGTCTGGGTGGAGGATCTGATTGCTGAATCTTAATTGCTTTATAATTCATGGCTAAAGAAAAGAGACTAGAGACTAAAATTTAGAAAAATTACCTGAGAGACAAGAGAAGCTATCTTGGCCATCTCTAAGATTATCAAAAAAGACAAAATTGGTTGCAATAGAAAAGCCTGGATGGTTGAACTGAGAAAATTTGGTCATTTGATAGATTTGGAAACTCTCCTTCACCTATGCATTCTAAAAATCAGATTTGACACAAAAAGACAGTTGTGCCTGTCCAGGAATGAGGGCCAGGTTGATTATAGAGAGCAGAAGGAAGTACATAGTAGTAAGAGCCTTCTGACTACCAGAAAGGGGTTGGACAGTTGCCCAAATTTGTAAAAGCTGTTTTAAAGTAAACTGGTATAATGAAAAATTCATATTAAGGATGAGTAAATATCTTAACCAACCAACCCCCATGCCAGTTGGATACTGAACTCAGTTTAAGCTGGAGTTTTTGAGATCTCAGACAGAGAGTCTGAAGAGATTCCTAGAATAATTGGATGAGAGTTGGTCTACAATCATTCCTTAACTAAGACCTTGTGCCAGACCTATAATACTAAAGACTTGACTTACTACAAGACCATATACAATTGTGTTGCATATTTCAGTGTCACTAAACTAAGACTAAATGGAAGGGCTAAACCTGCTGTATACAACAAATGATATTAACAAAAAGTGTTGTTACATTTCTAATCCATGTTGACTTAATTGATTGTTTTTTTGTGTTGGACAATTTTGATGTAATCACTTTGGTAACTTCATTAAGTGACCTCACTTTCTGAGATCAAAAAACAATGTGGGCAGAGAGGGGATGGTCTTGAAGAACACTGACACAGTCAAAACCAAGTGAAACAATGCCTAACAACAGAATACTAGCGGTGGCCACTCAACAAATGGTTGCATTAACTGGTTGCCATGACCAATGTTGAACCCAGTCATTTGCATCATATTCATACTCTGAATATTGCAGAAATTAAGCAAAGGTAGTGTAAATTTCTCCCTATTTTTGAAATATTTTTTGAAGAAATTTATGAAAATAATGTTAATTCTTTCAATTCATAATTATATTATCCATTGTATTTGATGTACTTACTGATACACAGACTCTTGGGCTCTCTATATCTGGGTGCACAGCTGTCTAGAGGATTATTCGTAATTTTCTCATAAAAATAGGTTACAGATAGAAAATTTTAAGACTGAAATTCGTTCATAATTTTAATTTTCAAATTTGAAAACAACTTCTTATAAATCATAATCTGCATTGTTTTAATTTGCATGTTTGATTTCAATTTTAATAATTATCCTGTAAAATTACAATTTTGTAATCATTAAGAAATTATTACTCAAATACAGCAACAACTGAATTATAAATTAGGGAAAAAGCAATAATTAAATAAAACAAATTACAAGTAAATGATGATTAAATAAAACAATTAAATGTAAATAAGAAACAAATAAATTAGATACAAACAATAAATAGATTTAAAAATCAAATAATATCTATAGAAAAATTGGTTACCGATACAAAATTTGGCTTAATGTTTTAAGTTTTCTTTTTTTTGCTTAACTTGTTCCTTGTAATATTATTATTTCCCTTGAACAAAAAATTATCTATGACCATTTGTAGTGCTCCAGACAAACATTCTTTGTATTTTTTCTATATTGTGACCCTCATCACAAGTGTCTATATTAAAAAGAAGCTCATAATCTGCTAAAACATTTAATGTTATATGCATCGCTAATTTTCTTTGATTTACTGAATGAAGAAAAGAATGATGTTTCATCAGTTTATCAATGACTAAATAGTTATATAGAACAAAATTTGTAGTTGTATCATTGGGATATGAGAGAGAGAGCCTCTATTAATCCCCTGAAAATAGCTGTTTATTTCAGGTATTTCTTCCTCATTATTTCTTCTAGATATTAAATCTTTGCAATTATTGCATTTAATTTTCTTAAAAACTGAATAACAGCAATAACCTGCTAATTATAGCATTACAGGAAGAACTTCTCTACATTTATTAACATCATCCTCTTTAAAATTGAAACCTTTTAACTGCTCGCTACCGGTCCTGTGTCTCTGTCTCTCTGCTTCTATACACTGGTTCGCGCAACCCTACTGTGAAGCAACAAATGCAACAACAACAGTGCTGAAATTACTTCTTTTATACCAGTTATGGCCGGCCAAAATTTGCATATGTCACAAACCCCATCCCACCAGAGATGAGACGTGTGAGCTATAAATTGCACTCCCAAGGACGCTCATGCTTCCTTTTTTTTTCTATATTTTCGGTACTCCACTTGCAAAACATATTTGCACTAGTTTTGAACTTTGAGGTAGGCCATTTTGCTCGTCACTTCTTGCTCCTTTCTTTCTTCTAGTGTTGCTATGAAAGGAATTCAATTCACAAAGCTTCGTTGTCACATTTCATTTCTCTCGTGGCTTACCACCTGTTTTTTATCCAGCCGTGGACAGTTGCTGGATTCACATGTCGGCTGTTCTGCACATCTAACTTTTGCTTCTCTGTCACTTCATCTGCATTCTAATTTTTTTCACACTCAAACACTTGCTGTATTGAGATATTATACTGATCCTCACTAAGTTGCCGGTATTGACCAAACCTTAAAACTTGCCAGATAATATATATATATATATATAGCATTTTCAGTTTTTCTATGCAATATTTGGTCAGTTCTAGAAAAGCGTAGGTTGTATGATGCAAAGCAGTGAAGGTTTCCTTTGTTAATTTACCATTTCTTCCTGAAATGCTATTCTAAGATTCTAACTGGTTACAGAATACATGGAGGAATCCAAAATTTTCTTCATTCACTCTAAGTGGATTACAGTATTCATTTCTAAGTTGGCAACCTTTATATGGTATTTTTAATTTCATTATTACCCACCAAATATAAAATATGTTTATATATTCTGCAACTTCTGCAAAAGTAAGGCAAACATTTCTGTTTTCCTAAGGTCAGTAATCCCAGAATAGTGTATTCATTAAAAATTTGCCGAACTAAATTAACATTTTGCCTGTCAAGATTAGTAGAAGAAAGTGCCTTTAAGGTCAATTCAAAATTGAATGAGATTCCAGGGCACAAAGTTTCTGTAAAGCACTTTTGGATACTCTCTAATACATGATTTCCATTATAACAAAATTTTGGGAAGAGCATACATTCATTTATGTCTTTTTGCCCAAGCCAATAGTTTCTAATACATTTTAATGTATGAACTGAGTTGAATCGGAAGAAAAGAAGTGAAGATTTTATAACTGGGTGTGGATATACAATGGGAAGCTTTGGGGACTGAAAAAGCAAGATATAACTTTTTATCTATAGCATTATTATCTGTTATGATTGATATTATTTGAAAGTCTATACCTTCTAAACTAATTATCATGCATTTGTCTGTCAAATAAATTCTCAGCTTTAAGAAGCAAAAGTTGGCATAATATGTACGATATCCTTATATTATGGGAGTACATTTGCTAAGCATAAAAACAAAAGCACTTGTTGCAGATAAGCTATTACCACCCTTATAATCAAAATAAGTGTACCATATTCACAATTAACGCTATGTGCGAAATGGACATATAATGTTCATAACGATAGAACATAGGAATCTCGGAATTCGAAAACACGTAACGACTTCTTGTTCAGGTATGAAACCTTTTTATTAACTTTGAGTTAAAGGTTTTGACGTAAGGAGGAGAGACACAATCTTCTATGCTGTCTTATTCATTTGGCCCCCATCTCGAGCGGCCCTCATAGGGCGCAAGTTCGCCTCGCGTCTGCGAGCTCCAAAAGTCGACCATCTCCGTGGAGTGTCTAATCTCAACTCTGACTTTCTTCAGATTCTCACACAAACCTCCTCGCGCTTCCGGTGTGTGACATCACCCGTACCCTGTCACACCGTTTCGTCTCGGACTATTATGACATCTGAGTGACACCTCTATCTGTCCGTGCGCACCCGCGTTAACACCTGCCTCAATGTTGCACCCAACTAACCCATGCGCTGAGCCGAAAGGCTCTCAGCCCAACTAAACTCAAAGGCATGAACCGAAATCCCTCGACTATTATATAACATACCTATCCAACCACAAATAAAATCATTTGTCATCAATGATGACAAATTATTTTCTTAAACTATTGTGCCGCTCCTCCTCACGTCGAACTGAGCAACAAAATTTTCAGCGATACAATTTCAACAAAATAATACAACAAAAAACATGCGTCAGTCCCAAGCTCAAAAGTCACTGAAATGAAAATAAAAATTGTTTGTATTGTCCTTTGTTTTCTTTTTTTTTTTTTTCTTTTTCTGACCACATTTTCTGGTTCTTTTTTTCTCTCTTTTTTTAAAAAATTTTTTCAACAGTCACTCGTTCGGCATGTATATTTTTTCAGTCTTTAATTTGTTCTCTTATTTTTTTATTTTTTATTTTTTTAAATCTCTGGTCAATTGCTCATTATGTCTTTTGCACTTTTGCCTTCCTTCTACGTCCGTACTCATTACTTCTAACTTTATATCGCCTTCTCTTGTAATCTCTGTCATTAATTAATGTACACATTTTAACCTTCCACAACCAAGCATAGCTCGTAATCAAACCAAGATACATGTTTCCCTGTTTTTTTTCCAACTTTTGACCACTGTCAAACGGTCTATCTCACATCTTTTCAACAGCTTACGAGTACTCTTCTTTCTTATCTTCTTTCTTTCTTTCGCCCTTAAAATACTGGGTGTTCTTTTCTAAACCACCCAAACCTTTATCAGCTCACTCAATAAAATTTCTCCCTCGACACAAAACAGAGTCCGCGAATTTTCCAAACACATCCAATGAGACCACCAAAACTCTGCGCATATCTTAAATAACTAATCTCCAAACCCATGTTTTTCCGAACATCTTCCTCAACAAAACCTCACAGTCCCACTCCAGGGGGGAACTCACAAAATAACCGTCTGCCCTGTTAGACACAAAAAAACATCCATCTCTTCGTTGCGCTGCCTCCATGGCGAGATATCTGAGACAATTTTCCAGTCGATACAGACAACGAAACGTCTGAAGCATTCCAACCGTGCCTCCGACTTTTTCGGACTCGACAACTTAAACAAAAACCTAGCCTGATTTCTTCAGCGCCCAAAATATCGATTCTCCAACATCGAAACCTGTCCCAAAGGTCTTAACTACAGATGCGAAATTTATCCGGCAATCCCATCGATGAGAGAAATCTCCAAGGTCTTGAATCAAAATTCTAATCTCCGAATATTATTAGCCCGGACCACCAACAAGTTACTACAAATTTTCATTCATAAAAAACGTTATTTACCCACAATGACCCCGTCTATCGTAAAATTCATTCATAAAATTATTGTTTATTAAGGCTGTCCATCATGTGCGTGACACAATCCTCTGTCCATACAGCGACCATCTTTCTTTCTTCTTCTCTGCCAGCTTAATTCTCTGTTACTCTTTCTTTCTCTCCCCTCACCATGGTACAAAGTCACATACAGTAGTAATCATAATTTTCTATGCTACCAACGATTTTTTTTTTTTTTTTTTAAATTTTAGAATTATTTCCAAATCTATCCTCCACAACCATTCAAACTCTATTCGTAAATTAAACTATGACAGACGTAAATGAGCAAATACCTTCTTATTCTTTCCCTTTTCTTCATGCTTTTTTTTTTCTTGGAGTTGAGTTGTGTTACTTCTTTTTTTCTGTTCTTTTCATGCCTTTTTTTTTTCTTTTTTCTTTTGGAGTTGCACTGTTTTTCTTCTCTTTTCGGTGTTGGACTTTTCTCCTTTTTCATTTTCATGGGTGCCGCATTTGTTCTTCTTGTTTTGGGCCTTTTTTTTTTTCTTGGAGTTGAGTTGTGTTGCTTCTTTTTTTCTTTTCTTTTTATGCCTTTTTTTTTTCTTTTTTCTTTAGGAGTTGCGCTGTTTTTCTTCTTCTTCTCTTTTCGGTGTTGGACTTTTCTCCTTTTTCTTTCTGGGGGGTGCTGAATTTGTTCTTCTTGTTTTTGGTCTCTTTTCCTTGTTTCTTATTTTCTGGGGGGCTTCGATTGCCTGAACAAGCCGCTCCGAAATAGATTTCCAATTGTTCTCAGCCGCTTCTCTGATCGTCTCCGTGGAACCATGGTAACCCAGTTGTACTATACCCATGTTACGGATATGCCTAGCTCTGGCGCCAAATATGTTTATGTTACATAGCCATATACACGAATAAGGCCATGCGCAAAATGGGTGAAATGGACATCGAATGTTCATAACAATAGAACATATAAAGAACATAGGAATGTCAAAATTCGAAAACACGTAAAGACTTCTTGTTCAGGTACGAAACCTTTTTATTAACTTTGAGTTAAAGGTTTCGACGTAAGGAGGAGAGACACAATCTTGCTATGCTGTCTTATTCATTTGGCCCCCATCTCGTGCAGCCCTCATAGGGTGCAAGTTTGCCTCACGCCTGCGAGCTCCAAAAGATGATCCTTCTCGTTTGGCGTCTAATTCTCAACTCTAACTTTCTTCAGATTCTCACACAAACCTCCGCGCGCTTCTGGTGCGTGACGTCACCCGCCCCCTGTTGCACCGTTTCGTCTCGGACTATTATGACATCTGAGTGACACCTCCATCCGCCCGTGCGCACCCGCCTCAATGTTGCACCCAACTAACCCATGCGCTGAGCCGAAAGGCTCTCAGCCCAACTAAACTCAAAGGCATGAACCGAAATCCCTCGACTATTATATAACATAAGGTTTTATGTGAATTTCATCAACAAGTAAAGATACTGTGGTGTCCTTAATTAATAACTTGAATTTATTTTTGATATACATAAGAAGATTGTTATCATGAATATCTTTTATTGAATGAATAGTGATGGGAAATTATATTTTTGTTGTCTCTTTACTCTTTTGGGGATCAGTTATATAACAATGAAGAAAATATTTCTGTTGAATAATTAAGCTTATTCAGTGACATTAACTTAAGCTGCTCATATATAAATTTGATTGAATTAAAATGTTTGATTCTTCTTGAATAGTAGAAATGACATTACCAATTTTAATATACAAATCATATTCTGAAGTTTGGTTTACTGTTGTTCTGTGTCCATTTTTTTTCACATTTTCTTTTAGAATTTTAAGAGTATTTTGATCAGTTTATGAATCTTATAGTCCCCTATTTTATTTCCTTTTTTAATGTTTATTCATTTTTTTAATTAAAATGATAAATAAAACATTTTTAAAAAATTGTTAGATTACTTGAATTATTTTTTATGCCTATAAAAATATTCTGTTATGAATTTATATTGAAAATTTTTTAAAAGTTTATTTTAAAAAAAATAAGGTTTTCAGTTTTTAAAAATTTTAGCAACTTTCTTTTTAATGTATTGCAAATTACAAAGAGATGAAATTAACTGAATCCTTAAAGTTTCAATTGAATTAAATATCTTTTTAAAACAAAACTTTGTTTTAATGTATTGTGACTTACAAAGACATGGAATTAATTCAATTAAAGTTTCATTTAGTCACAAATAAAACAACTCTAAAGAATTGTTAGAATTATTTTTTATGCCTATAAGAATATTCCTTTATGAATTCATGAAGGAATTTATATTGAAAATTTCTTGAAGTTTATTTTTTAAAACTGAGGTTTTAGCTTTTAAGAACAGCATGTATGATGAATGTTTTAACTTTCTTGTTAGATTTATATCTCAGCTTCGTGCTGTGAATTACAAAGACATAAAATTAATTTAATCATTTAAGTTATAATTAATTCTACTTATTTTTTAAAACAAAAAAAATACTTACTCAGCTGAATTTAGTAAAAAATCTAATACACAAAAGACACCCTTCTTGAAAGCTGAACTCAAGATGACATTTTTTCCTCCTACTACCCGGTTTGGCCTTCTCTTTTGGTAGTCTTGACTGTGACATCCATCATAGTAAGTGTACTGTTCCTTATCCCTCCAGCTAAGTTAAATAGTACCACTACTGACCTACAATTATAGCTTTGGCATTAAATAACTCAACAAGGTTGATATGACGTTAAACAAAGTAACCAAACCAAACTGTTTGACCACTTATAAGATGAACCAAAAAATTCCTATTAGTGATATTTTCTCACAAATATACAAGATATCATTCTTTATGAACAGCAGACCTGCAATAGTTGTGGAACCTTTTCCTAAATCTTTGTTCATGAAGCTGAGTCATGATCTTCCCATTTCCACTAACTTTAATCTTTAATTACAACTTTTAGAGTACAAGTTCAGACTGAATTATAAATAAATAAAGTAACAGTAAATAGTAATTAAATTTGAATGACTCTATCACTTTAATTTCCCTCTCACCTCATCTGATAAATTATTTAAGATAAAGCCCAAGGGCCTTTGTAATTTAATCAATTTTTTCTTTAAAAAAAATACTGACTTCTTTTTTTAGTAGAATAAATTATTTGATTTGTGTAATGCATGAATATTAGGTTTGTCATTGCATTAGCAGTCTACAAAGTTGTTTGGTGCAGGATCTAAACATGTCTCTGATGATGTGGGACAGGTAACAGAAGGTCATCATATATATGTATGAAGAAATGCAGTCAGGGTGTCAGAGTGAGTTAGTCTGTGGGGATTTTTATAAGCCCCGAAAAGCCCGGTTTATTCCTACGTTTTGTAAAAGAATAAACCATACTTAAACAGCAGTAGAGAGATGGTGACAGCTTTTGAAGAAAGGAAGACGAACGCTTTATATGTGCAACAAAATTTATATACAACAACAACAACAACAATAAACAGGGGTTTTACACCAAATGGAATAAACAACGAATGTGTAAGTAACAGTTCACAAAAGAGAGTTCAAGTAAGAGTTCACGGTGTAATATAAAGTAAGGTTTTGTAAAGGTGTTTGAAGGTATGTGAAGGGTAAAGTAGGTTTGATAAGGTTTGTGGGTAAAGTGTGTTTGATAAGGTAGTGGGTAAAGTAGTTTGATAAGCTTTGGTTGTAAGGTTGAAGGTAAAGTAGGGTATGCAGATAAAATGCCTGCTGGAACTTAACTGTGTGTGTGTCCTGTTCCTTTTAACTCAGCACGTGCGTTTGTTGCTCTTGGTGGAAGGTACCAAATACGTATACCGTCAAGGGGCTGCTACGAAAAGGACCTGATGCTAACGGTTGTGGGAGTGGAACCAAAAGAGAGCGAGTCTCCAGTGGAGCTCCTTTTTATGAGGACACCACATGACCCCAAGGGGCTGCTGCTGTTCAGTGAGACAGGATCACCAGTTCCTTACCAAAATTTCTACACATTCCCACCTGAGGAGAAAGCCATGAGAATGGCGATTTTTATAATTGTTCAAAATGGGTAATCATATTCCTCTATAGTTCCTGTGATTTGAATTAGATTTTTTTTTTTTTTTTTTTTTTCGCATATCTTGCATCTTGAGTTCTTTCATTTAAACATTCTGAAAACGCATCCAGACAAGTTTTTTTGGGGTTTAAAAATAAAATTTACTCGCTCCTTGGGACAGGAGGAATACCCTGTAATGATAGTTTGGTAATTGTTCTCCGGAGCGCTCTTCATAGCTCTTGCCTGGGCACTCTGTTTCTGGTAGAGGAAATGATGACTGTTACCCAGGGGGACGATGCCTGTAGAAAATTCCCAGGCTATTCCATTCATGCATTTTATTGTCTTCATGTCCATGAACTGGATTATATTGACTCCTATAAGTCCGTGTATGCATACCTGATCACTGCCATTATCAGTGAAGGCTAATTTATACTTTAGATTATTTAAGTTTTTCTTTACCTCGCTGAAATGATCAGTTTTCAGGTTTATGTCAAAGTCCTTGTCAACTAGGACTGGTAGGTGAAAGGTTCAATCCTTATCCACATGAATACCCAGTACAACCTCCTCTAATCTCTTCTTCCTCGTGCCAAAGAAGGTGCTTACTTCATAATCCCCTGGGGTGAAGGAATGCTTTTTGCATTTTAATTTTTCCGCCACCACTTTGGAAAAGTATGACCTCTGGCTGCCGGTATCAAGCAAACAGTTGACGTTGTGTTTCTGTCTGCCCTTGGACACTGAAAGGGATACCATAGGTAGGATGAAGGGTTGGTTAAGGGTGCGAGAGCTGTTGCACACATTAATGGACAATGCTGAATTCTTTTTCTTTTCCGCCTTGTCACAAAGTGGGGTTACATGATTCCTCGAGTTACATAGCGAACATTTAAAGGGTAATCTGTTTTGCTTCCCTAGGCAGTCCTTCGTTTTATGCCTGGTGCTAGTACACAGAGTGCATACGTTTAATTCTCTGCACCTAGCTTGTCTAGGCACTAGCCTATGTCGAGCAGCGACTCATAGGGTGACGCTCTTTTTTGCAAAGTTTGCAGCAACTGGGAATGCTGTCCGCCCTCGTGGTGAAATATTCCAGTGCAGAGACGTTTTTACTCTCTGCCTCGGGATTATTGTTTTTTTTCTTGCTTGGATAGGCATTATTCCTTTCAGGGTTAAAATTATTTTTTCTGCTGGTTTTTATAAGGGTTTTGATAGTCTCATTATAGTTGTCGAATATATCCTTTATAGTTGGATAATTAGTGCCAACCTTATGCACCAACTCTCTTTGGAGAATGGACGGTAATTTGGCGAATATTATGTGGCTAATAATTCTAAATCCTGGTGTTTCTTCCTCAAAAAAATCCAGGTTATATGAAGTTCTTAGCTCTGATAAATTCACACGTGTCTCAGACAAAAATTATTTCACGTTGATGAAATTCGTGTCGTATTTGGGAGAAGCATTTATCAATTGTTTGAATATCTCGTCCACAATTAGAGGTATATCCAGAAATTCTTCTGTTAATAATTTTATGGTGACTTCATAATTAGCCTCCTCTAATGTCAAATGAGAAAGTAGTTGAGCTGCATAACCAGTCAAATAGCTCTTTAAAAGAGACAATTTGGCCTTATCATAACTCACTGAAGAGACACAGTTGTAGAACTGTGCCAGGAAATTTTTAAGTTTAAACTTGTTATACATTATTCCGCTGAATTTCGGACATTGTAGTCGCGGTGGCAGAATATAACTGGGTATGTTAAAAATTGATGAGTCTCCTTCCTTACCTACATTTTTACTGCGGCTATGCGAGAGGTTGGTTTGTGTGAACTTGTACTCGCCCTCGTCGAGTTTACGGTTGACTTCAAGTTGGTAACTTGACTCCGCTCCTTCATCTTCTAAATAGCCACTTCTTATTAAATCTATGTCCGCCTTTACACAGGCATCATACATTTTCAAGTTAAGAGTTTCAATCTCCTTTGACCAAACTATAACCCTTTGTTTTTCTACTTGGAATAGAGATTTTGTTAAAAACCCAAAGTATCTTTCTTTTAAGGAGGTCCCTCGAGGCCAGCAGAGTGTTTACACCTTTAAGGTTTTTAAATTCAGCCATTCTGAATATTATGTTCCAATTTTTTTTTTTCAATTCTGAAGAAGGTAATTTCTGTTCCTTTTTTTTGTATTTAATTCCTTACCTCAAACCAGTCACCCAATTCCTGCAATTTGCGTTTTTATCTGCAAGTATTTGCAATACGCGTTTTATCTGCAAGTATTTGCAATATGCGTTTTATCTGCAAGTATATGGGGAATTTTATAGCCCCGATAAGCCCGGTTTATTCCTACGTTTTGTAAAAGAATAAATCGTACTTAAACAGCAGTGTAGAGATGGTGACAGCTTTTGAAGAAAGGGACGAACGCCTTATACGTGCAACAAAATTTATATACAACAACAACAACAACAATAAACAGGGGGTTTTACACCAAATGGAATAAACAACGAATGTGTAAGTAACAGTTCATAAAAGAGAGTTCAAGGAAGAGTTCAAGATGTAAAATATGGTTAGGTTTGTTGTGAAGGTTGTAAGGTTGAAGGTAAAGTAGGTTTGATAAGGTTTGTGAAGGTAAAGTGGGTTTTATAAGGTTTGGTTGTAAGGTTGAAGGTAAAGTAGGGTATGCAGATAAAATGCCTGCTGGAACTTAACTGTGTGAGTGTCCTGTTCCTTTTAACTCAGCACGTGCGTTCATCGCTCTTGGGTCCCGGTGGTGGAAGGTACCAAATACGTATACCGTCAAGGGGCTGCTACGAAAAGGACCTGATGCTAACGGTTGTGGGAGTGGAACCAAAAGAAGCGAGTCTCCAGTGGAGCTTCTTTTTTTATGATGGACGCCATGTGACCCCAAGGGACTGCTGCTGTTCGGTGAAACAGGATCACCAGTTCCTTACCAAAATTTCTACAAGTCAGAAGGTTGCATTTGAGAATTAAAGCCAGCTTTCACTTTGGAAAGGGGCAAAGCGAACGAAAGAGAGAGAGAAGATGAATCTGTAACACAGTTGTAGTTCAATGGTTTTGACTAAAGTCATGCCATTTTCACAGGCTTAAAAAATCAGAAAATAAATAGAAAAAGCTTTTTGAACTTGTGAAAAAAAAATTCTTTGGTTTCCTTTTCCGACTTTCCTTGTCCCTTTTATGGGTCAAATAGATCTGTTTGAAAATTATCTGTGTTACATAGGAATATTTGATACCATATTACTGCATATAAATCATTTAAGAATAATTATTTACTAAGAATTATCATTACTTACTTGAAACCGTATAATTGTTTGCAAATTATTGGTGTTAGATAAGAATACTTGAAGCCTTACAATTGTGTACTAATAAATGATTATTATCAAATATGAATTGTTACTTTAAACCATGTAATTGTGTATAAACTGTTAGTATCAGATAAGAATATTTGATGCCATGTTATTTATTATGTGCAGATTATCTTTGTTAGATAGGAATACTTGATACTATATAATTGTTCAAATGAATTATCATAGTCAAATAAAAAAGAACAAAAAAATGATTGCAATCGAACATTGAAAATATAAATAATTATGATTGAAATCAAACATTGACAAATAAATCAAATTTCAGCTTGAAATAACACTTAAGGAGTTGATATGATGTTAGATAAACAAGCCAAACCAGACTTTCTTTCACTGATATCGGCAACAAATCATGATTATATCTTTTTGATACATTACTCAATAAGACCCTGGCCTAACTAATAAAACAACAAATTTTAGGCAAAATTCAACTTTATTCATCAATATACTCTCCTTCTAGGGTGATACGCTAATTCCAATGCTTCTCTAACTGTTCAATGCTTTTTTGTAGAATGGGTTATCTTTGGCCTCAAAATATGCCCCAGTTTCTGATATCACTTCTCCATTGGAGCCAAATCTCTTTTCTTGGATCATTCTTTGAGGTTTGGAAATATCCAATAGTCACTGGGGGCCAGATCTGGAGAATAGGGTGGGTACAGAAGCAATTTGAAGTGCAATTAATGTAATTTTGCTATCATTGTGATTGACTTGTGGCATGGTGCATAGTCTTGGTGAAAGAGTACTTTTTTCTTCTTCATTTGTGGCCATTTTTTGGCAATTTCTTCTTCAAACACACCAATGATACTATATAATATTTGCTATTGATGTTTACGGAGGCCAAAACCTGGCCTGCTGATGTTTGCGTCTTTGGTTGCTTTGGATGGCTTTCACTTGCTGCTGTCCACTCAGCTGACTGTCGATTTGACTCTGGAGTGAAGTGTTGGTTCCATGTTTCATCCATATTCACATATTTATGCAAAAATTCCTTTTTGTTGCGTTGAAACAGTTGCAAACAATGCTCTGAATCATCGACTTGTTTTCTCACTGACAAATGTTCATGCAAAATGGGAATACACTGCCTTCTGATATTTTCAACTCCTGCTATCTCCCGCAACTTCAATTTATGGCCAAAATGAGTTTGTGGAGTTTTTTGGTGTTTTCCAAGACAACTGCCAAATTAGGGTGATCTGAGTGTTCAGCATCATTTGAGTCTGTATGACCTCTTAACCATTGTTTCTGACAGAGCAGAGTCCAAAAAACACTTATAAAGCCATTGCCTTGCTTGAACAGTATTTTTTCCTTTCAGAAAGCTATGCTTTATCAACACATGAAATTCTGATTTTTCCATTGTTTTGAAAATTTGCAACTGTAGTTTCACTTAAATAACTGTAATTTGTAAATTAATAATCCAATTGGGCTCAAATTTTGACATGTGCCATTTGAAGTGAATTAAATTACCATGACCAGAAAATCCGGCAAACACCTACGCATGACATATAGAAACACTGGACTTCTATTTTGACCTTATTAGGTCTCATCGACAGTGTATGCCATGATCTCCACCACTGGAGATCGAACCAGCAGCCACAGATTGCAGATCCAAAACTCTACAACTGTGAGCCAACAGTCCATATCGCATGCAAGTGACGCCAAATTAACTAGTCATGGTAATTGTGTGGCCAATTAACTATGAATGCGTCTTGTAAGTTACATATGTACCCTTTACAGAGGACACAGTCACCTCCAGGGCCATGTCTTCCCAAGAGGATTAGAAATATGCATCCGTGTAATTATTATGACCTCAAGGGCAAGGATATAGATGTATATTTTTCTTTTTTTTTTTAGTCGAGGAATTGTATTGTGAATATTCATGTAATATTGTGGTTAATTGGCTGTGCAATTACCATGACTAGTTAATTTGGCATCACTTGCGTGTGATATGGACTGTTGGTTCGATTGTAGAGTTTTGGCTCTGCAATCTGTGGTCGCTGGTTTGATCTCCAGTGGTGGAGATCACAGTATACACTGCTGATGAGACCTAAGATCAAAACAGCTGTCAAGTGTTTCTGTATGTCGTGCGTAGGTGTTTGCCAGATTTTCTAGTCATGGTAATTAAATTCACAATATAAATCCTCTAGTAAAAAAAAAAAGAAAAATATACTGTCATTTGAAGGTTAGTACTTTATAAAAATCATGTGGATTTTTCATTAATGGTGTCATCTATATGTCAGGCCTAGGACTTATTGAGTGATGTGTTATGTTATATATTTCAAGATCTTCTGTGACCAAAGATTTTAACAAAGCCCTGGGTATAGTTGTATGAAAGACCAGTAATTGCTGATATAGTAAATCTCTACTCTCTATGTCCTCACTAATGTTCAAAGGAAGAGTAATGACCAATCTAGCTTGACTTGAGTGTTATAATAGAAACTGACATAGTGAAGTTGAAGACCACATTGGACTGTCTTAAGGACTCAGTGCCTGGTTTTCAGCTCAGTCATCCTTTCCTAGACTAGTTGCCCACTTAGGTTAAAGAGCTTATTTTGAATTACTATTTTAACTATAGTATGTGGTTATTTACTAAGCTGAACTTAGATGGTACTAGAAATGATGAGCACCTCATAACAAGTTACTCGCATAGCTTGCTAATTATCATCCTGCACAAGATTCTCTGAAAAACCTCAGAATAGCTTACATTTGACATTGGGCTACATGTTTAGGGACACCTGGTGAGGATTAGATTTATTTCTCACAGTACTAATTGGTTTACTAAATGAGCTTGCTATCCATTACACCATGAAATGTTCCGCTTTGTTTGACACAAATTCAGAAATATGGGATACCCAGTGAGAATTGAATTCTCAAACAACAAGACTAACCTGCTAACCGGGAATGGATTCATGTATTTTCTGAGGAAATTTGCACAGAGTAAATGCATCATCATCATGTTGCACTGCCAGCATAGATCTCTCTGACTCTCTCTCACCACCTGTGTCTATCGTCTATTGCTCCTGAGAAGTCTTCAAGGCTATATCCTGTTTTGGCACAGAGCTATTGTATATAGGTTCCAGCTAGTCGTCCTGCCTTTGATCGTTCATGTGAAGGGGTCCATAGAAGTATATTGCTTATGAGTTTGTTCTTCCTTCTTCAGCAGTGTCCCACATGTCTGATTTGTCTAACTTTGATAGTTTTCGTTGAGAGTGGTCGGTGGCCATATGGCTGCTATTTTGGGGGGTGTTGCCTTCAATATTGCTTGTAGCATTCTTGTATAATTGCTGTCAAGCTTTTTCTCCATATGTTTAGTTTGTGTCCATATAATGCATCCATATAGCAATATCAACACAACCACTGCTTGGAAAAAGCTGCGTTTTATTTTATCGGGCAGGTCTGACTGCCATATGACCGATAGCCTATTGATAACTGTTCATCTCTTTGCTAGTCGCACTTTGATGTCTTTCTCAGTTGATGAGACACTGCTTCCTTGGTAGTTGAACTTGTCCACTGGTTTCAAAGGCCCACCCTATTGCATAGAGATGTCACCTCTTTGATTAAAGCACATGTATTCCATCTTGTATGTATTGACATAGAGGCCTATGCAACCTGCTGCTCATTCCAGACTATGTAGCAGGGTTTCGGCTTGGGCGGGAGTATTTGCCAGAAGCGCTATGTCATCTGCGTAGTCTGCATCCATAATTGTTTGTGTAGGGTATCTTCTGCTTCTTTCCTTTGTCAGCTTGAAACCGTTTTCTTTTATTAAATCTATAGACATTCTAAGCATGTAGTCTAGACAGATGATAAAGAGGTATGGGGCTAATGTATCGCCTTGTAGCACACCTGCTACAATGTCGAAGTAGTCTGTGTCTCCATCCGGTGAGCAGACTTTTGCTTTTGTGTTTTTATATAGCATCATTATGGCTGCAACGGTTTCTTTGGGGAGGCCGTAGGCAAGAAGTATTTGCTCTGTCTTTCCTCTGTATATGGAGTCAAAAGTCTGAGAAGTCAACAAATAATATTGTTACCTCAAGGTTTTTTGCACGTACACTTAGAATTTGATAGATAGTCAAAATTTGTGATGTCATTGATCAATTTCTCCGAAAGCCATTTTGATTTTTCCTAAGTATGTTTTCAATTTTCAGTTCTATGCAGTTACGTAGCAGAGCATTGTAGATCTTGGCCACTATGGAAGTGGCCAAGGGTTATCCCTCTGTAGTTCTTAGCTATTCCAAGGTTACTCTTCTCAGGGAAAGGGAGGATGCATCCCTTTGTCCATCTGCCTATTGTGTTTTGGTTATATACGGCATTACAGTGTCGGAGCAGTATGTTGTCGAATTGTCTGGTCTTCCTTACTTCTGGGGGTATTTCATCAAGCCCTGCTGCTTTTCTATTTTCAATTTTTCTTAGTACTGAGTCTAGTTCTTGCATAAACTATCCAAGTTTGATGTCAAGTTCATTACTAATAATTTTCGTGATTAGTTCATGTGTAACTTTCAAAGGTTTTCCAAGTAAATTCTCGAAATGTTGTTTCTACAGGTGTATTCATTCTTCTTGGTTGATAGCTTTCAGTTTAGCTTTTGCAGTACTCTTCCTTCTGCTCACTTTATTTACCGTCTGCAATGCTATCCTAGATTGTCTATTTTCAACTGAGTCTCTAATCTTATCGATCTGATTTTGTATGTATTCTGTTTGTTCTTTTAGGTATATGTTAGTTAATTCATTTTAATTCATTTTGGGCTTAATCTATTGGTCAAATAGAACTGTTTAGTTATTTACTAAGGATTATTATTAGTTATTTGAAATCATACAGCTGTATGCAAATTATCTATATTAGATAGGAATACTCTGATAAATAGAATGGCTGTTAAATACCATTACCTGAAACCATTTAACCGTGTGCAAACAAATGATTTATGTTAAGTAGAATTATTAGTGTTTGATAGGAATACTTGAAACCATTTAACTGTATGCGAAAACATGAGCTCTGTCAACTCATTTAAAGATAAAATTACCCACAAAGTATTCTCTTACAAATAATATATATATATATATATATATATATATATATATATAAAACAGGATTTGGCATTAGATGGCCTATGTGTGTTTATATGCTGTAAAATACCAACCAACCAACATCAAAATTTTATCACCTAGAAGTTACTTATTTTACAAACAGACATTTACTTTCCTTTTTTTTTAATTATAGATATGAGTGATGAAAGTTTTGAAGAAAAAATTTGGGAACAAGGTGCTATATTTTATCATAACACTGACAAAGATGGCCATAAAGTATGTAAGTATCTGATAAAAATAATTTTATTCCTTTCCCAACATTCTCAATTTATATTTTTATTTCCGTTTCTCAGTAGATGTGTTTATAATTATATCATTATCTAAATTTGGTGTATGCACATACTTTCTATATATTTTTTTTTCATTATACCCCATGTGTCTTGGGTATGGCATTAAACTGCATCTGGTAGTGAAACTCCAGTTCTGGAGCTCTGGAAAATATGGAGTCACCCTTTTGTTGCCATTATTCCCAGGTTCACTTTGACCTGGAGTAGTAGCATCTGTTTGAATCATATAGATCTATTAAAAATTTATTATTGTATAGAAATACTTGAAAACGACAAAACTGCATGCTAATTATTAGTATTATGAATAGTTACTTGAAACTATTATTATTTACAAATAATTATTATTAGTTAATTGAAACCATATACTTGAAACTATTCTTATTCAATGTAAATAATGTATACACTCTATTTACATTGAATAAGAATACTTGAAATCGTGTAACTGTGCAAATTCTTTGAATTAAGAATACTTACTTGAAGCTATGAAGTTGGGCTGAAAAGTTCAAAGGCTGGCATCATATCGTTTTTGACCAATGGGATCGTATCTTTTCTGACCAATGGGATCTCACTGCAACTCTGATGGAATATTGTCCTGTTGGCTGGGATATGACACTAAACAATCTGATGGTTAGGTTCCAGTGATGCTAGAGCTTTGGGGAAGGTGGAGCACCTCTTCATTGCTATCGCTCCCAGGTCCACTCTGGCCCAGAGTGGTAGCACCTGATAGGGCTCTATCTATTGGTCAAATAGAACTAAACTGTGTACTTATGCTGAACTGAATTGTTTGATTTAGAACTGTTTGACTAAACTGAATATCTTGAAATAGAAATATTTTTTGATAATTAAACTGTGTACTTATGCTGAACTGAACTGCTCGAAATGGAACTGTTTTGACAACGAATCTGCATATGCTGAACTGAATTGTTTGAAATAGAACTATTTTTGACATTGAAACTGTATTTATGCTAAACTGAATTGCTTGAAATAGAACTGTTTTGACATTTAACTGTGTGTGGATGAAATCTATATTTATTCTAAACTGAATTGTTTGAATTAGAACTGTTTGACTAAACTGAATAGCTTGAAATAGGAATGTTTATGATAAACTGTGTACTCATTCTAAGCTGAATTGTTTGAAATATAATTGACTATTTGTATAAAAATGGATTTGGCATTAAATAACCTACAAAAGTTGATATGCCATTATATCACTACACCTCCCACACCTCACCTGTGGTTGCAACTGTGTCGCTGTTGTTGTCTCAATATCAACCAGAAGACTATTTTCTGGTCAAACACAGGTGTCAGCAATTTTGTCTCTATCCCCACCTCACTGGGTTGAAGGTCAACCTGTAATTAACCCTCTACCTGCCATGTTATGAATTGGACCTCAGGTAGAAAGGTCAAACAGTTGAAGTGGGTTATGCTGAGAATATCTCTTGGCTGTGAAAGAAGTGATATAAGAAAATTCTTCAAAGAACAAACTCTTTTACATTGAAATCGTATTTTATAAGCATGGTTATTACACTACTTTGCACCATAAGTTACAAGGTTCACATAACATGCAAAAGTAGTGGCCAGTCCGAGGTGTAGTCGACACAATTATGTTGAATTCTTAACTTCCACAAAATCAGATAAAAATTCTTAGTATTGCCTCTTCTGATACTATTCTGGCATGAGGAATGGCTTTTGGATCTAACAGTTGTTATCTGGGAATAAAGTTTGTTGTGGTTAAATACTTGACTTTGCTGGAGTTCACTAAGTAGCAGAATTAAGTTTTCCTTCTCTCTCCCTCTGTTTTTCTGTGGAGACGAAGGACTCAAGTGAAGTAGGTTGATCTGGCCACTAGCTCTGGTGCGTTCTTTTGAAAACTCCAATGGTTTAAATAATATTCCACCCTATATCAGGGTAGTGTTTGAGGGAGTGAGGGGAATACCTCCAAACTGACGAACCCTAACTGATTTCCATTCATCAGGATTTTGCAGACCCCTATGATTTTTCAAGTACAGGAAAATTATCCAACTTCTTTCAATCAGGAGGCCATTCAAGCCCTTCCCTCTCCCTCAGACTTACTTATCAATATAATTCTTACCACCTTCAATTCTGACAAATCAATTCGTTCCGCCCTCCCATAACCGCCAGAGCATTTCAAGTATCACACAACCCCCTGAATTTCGTAGGCCAGAAGATTCTCATTAATCTTTGTTATCTGACCTGTCCGACATAAAAATTCTCTCAAGCCATTTTTGACCAAGTTGAAACCCAGATCTGTGGACATAATTTTATCATTATTTTTGGTTAATGACAACCAGAGACCGGTTGTCATAAAAATCCTTTCAAACCATTTTTGGCCAAGTGATGAAATCCAAGTGTCTGATTCTTTTAATAATTTTTTTCATTGGCCTCAAATCTCTGGGTGGACATTGTGTCATACCATAAAAACCAACCAACTAATCTGATGGAAGAAATGTGTGGACTGTAAGGGGGACAATGTTGAAAAATAAACCTCATTTGGTCACATTCCTTGAGAGTATATAGTCAGCCTATGAACTTTTCAGCCAACCATCATATGATTGTTTACAAATAATTATTATCATTAGTTATAACTGTTTTAAAAAAAAGACTGACTTCAACATTAAATAATCCAACAAGTGTTGACATGCTGTAAAACCAATCAAACAACCTGCACTCACTACAATTTTTGTATGCTTTGATTATACTATCTTTATCCTAAAATTGGTATTACATTTTCTTATAGATTTTATACACTAAATGTAACAACTATTGTGAAATAGAGGTAATTGTTAATATCTGTCTCTGTCCCATAATACTTGCCATATTTAATGCATGAAATTTATAAGCAAATGTAACAACTATTTTGGGATAGATGTAGTTCTAAGAATTGTATTAAGTTTGCTTTATTTCATTCTAACAATGTTTTCAATCAACACACACAAATCTTCAATTTTTGTTTAGACAGTAATACATGATATTTTATTTTCAAGAAAAAGAAAATAATTATATAAGATAATGATTTAATGAATTATCAATATACAACACAATGCAACTTGAATCTGGTTTCTACAGAGTAATGAGATATTCCAGTTGTTGTGGTAACAGAAAGCGTTATTCAACTCCGAACTTGACTTCTTTTAATATTATAGTATTTCTCAGGGGAATTCTCCTTGGCATAATGGCTAAAGTGCTCAACTGCAGCCTTGAAGTGAGTGAGTTAGAACTCTGTTGCATTATTATGTTTACTTTCAGTTTAATATTTTTGGGAAAGGTATGACCCTTTACTCCCACTTTAATTTTATAGTTTTGTTTTTTATATTTTTTAAATTTTATATGAGGTGAAGGAATAGATACAACATTTGATCTGAGTCAATGTTCTAATTCTCAGCAGAAATTCTGCAGACACTACATTCTGATCTTAGATAGAAGTGCTAACCCCTGCATGAATTTCCTACTTCTATATATTTTTATATATTAAAACCATGAATCAGGAACTGTAGGAATACAAAGTATGATAAAAAAATATTGAGACTGGAGCTCTATTTACCAAGACAAAAACGAACATTTTCTTCAGAATTGTTCCCTTGGCATTCAACACAATTATTCTAGTGACTTTTCCATGGTTGATGCACCTCTGATATTCCTTTTTTGATATGGTGTGAATATGTGCCATTGCATTTTTTTATACTCCAGATCTCTTATCCTAGAAATGAATTTTCAGTTAAGGAAATAAGTCTCAAATAGCACATCGAGAAAACAAGAAAAAGTCACAGCTAGGTATAGTTAGTATGAAGGGTGCTACACTTGCACAATCCTTTGGTTTGTTAAAAAAGTATTTTGATTGCCTTCAAAATTTTTCTTCAACTGGTTCTGACTTGTTTGAACATCATTACTTTATTATATAAGCTAATCAGATGCGCATGTCTTCATTGTCTTTAAAATGAAAAAAAAAAAAAAATTAAAGTTTCAGACTCAATACTTTTTACATCTTAT
This sequence comes from Sepioteuthis lessoniana, assembly GCA_963585895.1. Taxonomy (NCBI): domain Eukaryota; kingdom Metazoa; phylum Mollusca; class Cephalopoda; order Myopsida; family Loliginidae; genus Sepioteuthis; species Sepioteuthis lessoniana. The sequence continues at coordinate 46,656,502 of OY757931.1, read as the reverse complement.
ATCAACTTTTGAAAACTTGGAAAATGTGCATTTCACTTAGTTAAAAAAAGAAATTGATTTCTTTTGTTTACTTTTATTTTGACTATTTTTGCAAATTAAATTGGATTTAATTTCCTTAGCCATTTTTCTGTCATGATATTCTGGTAAGAACTGGAAGCTATTCTTATTTTTATTTTAAGTCTGTTTATGTACAGTTTCGTTGTAATGTTAATTCCTTTCTACTGCTTTCAAAATTTTAAATATCCTTTATGGAAATATAATTCTATTGAAATTCTCATTCAAGAATTAAATAATTTAATATTATTAAAGACTCTTTTATTGATTAGATTATTGATAAGTTCAATTGATATTAAAAAAACAATGAGAGAGTATGGCTTTAAATGTAAGGGAGATAACTGTTGATTATTTTAAAGCTGTTTGTCATAGATTATAATCTATGATATAATTCTACATGTATTTCTATATATTTTTTGTCGGTAACGCTAAAAGCAGATAACTATTGAATGCTTGTTATAAAATAGTTTTTGATTTTTCTTTAATATTTAAATGGTTACCTAACAAGTTACTGTAAATCAATAGTTTCAATGGCTGAGTGTTTTTAACATTTGTAATACCACTGAAAATCAGATTTGAAAATGAAAAAAATATTTTCACTGTTGTTTCAATTTTATTTAGCCAATGTGTATGAAAAAAGATGATAAAATCTTCATGTTTGAAGCAACCAAGATGTAGAATGACTGATGAATCTACAGTGTACAATGGGTAAATTGTCGTCTAAATTACACAAAAATGAAAATAACGCTAACATCTCTGTATCAGATATATTTACCAAAATTACATGAAAATAACTTGAAATACTATAGATGGAATATATTCAAAGAAATCACTGTTGGCTTCAACTGCAACCTCAAGATGACTTTGAAATCTCCTGCAAGTCTTTCTAACAGTCTCTTTATTTAAATTGGAATATACTGCCATTATCCTTTCCTTCAGTTTATTTTTGGTATTTCTCAGAGTTTTGTTGGTGTCTCACTCAACAATGCCTCATATAATAATCAAGAGGATTGCAAGCTAGGGAGTCAGGTGACCAGGTGTTAGGAGTAATGTGGTCACAGAAATTTTCTCACAGCCAACATTGCTTTCTTCTATTTATGTGGCATGGTGCACAGTCTTGTGGTAAGATGTAGTGTCTTCCAGCAGCCATTTTCAATTCAGGGCAGCTCTACCTCCTCCAGGTATTTGAATTTGAGGCCATATGGAAAGATGAATAGAAGTATAACACCACCATCAAGAGTAGCCACCCCAAACATCATGTGATGAATTGGAAGTTCGGTTTTTGTTACTATCACTACATCTTGTGGGGACAGAACTAGCCAATGGTTGTTCTGTGAGTTAACTCTCTGATCGTGGCAGAAAATTTTCCTATCTGAGAAAAACCAAAGCTCAAAATCTTTACTGTTTAATCTTTCCTTTTATCCTTCATAGTTTGTGATAAAAATTATCCCTTTTTCATTTTCTATGAAAAATACTGAATATCTTCTTGCACTACCTCCTTGATAGGAAACTAAGACCCTCCCATGTTTGTGACTCTCGACCTGATTGATTTGCTAGGATCATTGTCAATCATGGCCTGGATCTCATGAACAAAATTAGGTGTTCTTTTCTTAACAGGATGATCAGAGTGAGGCTTCCAAGCTGCCATATGTTTGTAATTACCATTGAACTCATCCAACTCTTTTTGAATCCTCTACACCATCCACAGATTGACACCCAGACATTGTGAAATCTTTGTATTGGAGCTTTCAGTGTGAATGCCAAATGTACAGCATGCTGTTTCCAAATTTCTGGTGGAGTGAATTGCATCTTGGTAATGCTTTCTTCCCAGACAGTGCACAACTGACTCTAGTTTGCTGCATTGTAGACAAAACTTGAAACACACAAAGTGCATGTGCAAAATTAATCACACCCTGTATAAAATATCATGTACAGAGCATGAGTGACAAATGAAGAAGTTTTAAAGAGAATAAGAACTACCAGGAAACTTGCTAATAATCAGAAAAATAGTTGGTATTTTTGGTAAGGAATTTTATCGAATATGAATAGGAAAGTAAGTACTACTTTCCTTTTTTTATTTTTTAAAACAGTAAAATATTTTAATTTATAAATAGTAATTTCATATTGTGACCATAGAGTAACAATACAAGTTTGATCTACAAAGTAATTGTTACCATGGAAAACCATACTCTGAAGGTATGGTTTCCATTCTTGAAAACACTGCTAAAAGTCTTCAATGGATCAAACAGAACTGTTTGTCATCTAAACTATGCTAAACTAAATTGTTTGAAATAGAACTGTTGGGTCCCTTAACTCTGTGTAAACGAATGACTAATGTTTAATTGAATTATTAGTGATACATAGCAATACTAAAAAACACTAAACTGTGTGCAAACAAATGATTAATAGCAAATAGAATTATTCATATTAGATCGAAATAAGTGAAACTATTTAACTCTGTGAAAAAATGAGCTCAAGCTCATTTAAAAATGTTATCTACAAAATGTTTTTAGAAATCATATATTTAATGTATATGTATAAAAAGGATTTGGCATTAAATAACCTACAACGATTGATACACCATAAAACTAAATTAAACCAAACCAAACTTCAATTGACACTGCTTTCAGTTGAATTTGTACAACTTTTTGCATGTTCCCAACAGTTCCTAAATGTGGCCATAAACCAGGGTTTTGATTTTTAAGGGAGGAAATAGTCACAAGGATCAGGTGTAAAAGGAGGCTGTGGTGTAACAAGAATATGCTTTTAGGGCAAAAACTATCGACTAGTGAGACTGATTTTTTGACTTTTCAGGTTGGCAACCCTAATTAAAAATCAGCTGATCAGTGTTAATTCATCATCAATATTTTTCACTGTCGAATTTTTATCAGATCTGATGAGAATCATTTTTGTCTTGTTTTCCTCGGTTCATGAAGTAACTGGTTGACTAGAACAGTGTTCATCTTCTAGCCCATCCAAAAATACCTTGTGGTACTTAAAAACCTGTGACTGGAATAAAACTTGATTTCCATAATTCTGTGCTAACTTGTTAAATATTTCTGTTGAATTGTCCTGAAATTTGATTCAGAATTTAATCTTGTGTTTTATGTTCATGATAACCTTAAATAAAAATTTCTTGTAATAACCCAAGATCACTCAGCTGAATGTGAATTTTGAGAGGCAAACGTGAACTGAATGTTCTCAAACAAAGTCAACATCAACATTGATCATCTAATTTTTATTCAGAATTAGTAGCCTGAAAAAAGAAAAGAATAAAGTCTCATTATTTTTCAGATGAATCTTGCATATTTATAGATGATGCTATTATTTTATTTTTCATGCCAAACATCAATTTCTGTTCTTTTGTAGTGATCATACGGGTAAAGTTGCATCGTAAAGGGGACAGCCAATATTTACATACAGTGAAGCGTTTCTTTGCTTGGCATATTGAAAAAGTCTTTCGAGAAAAACCTGGAGAGCCGATTGTGATGTTGTTCGATATGTATGGTGCTGGCCTTGGCAACTTAGTAAGTAAACATTTATTTAGCTTGAATTGCCAATGCAATGGATATTTGAATAATGCTCCAGGACTATAGTGATAAAAGCTCAATTATGAATTTTGATACTTTGGAGAGATTGGGAATGGATTTATACATCATTTTTTTGAAAAAGAATTTATGACTAAAATAATCAACTAAAATCCTTAATTATTTTATATAATAACAAATACTCACAAAGCCAAAAACTCAATACAAAGGTGCTGACAAACAAATATTTCAAACTAAAACTAAAAACACATTCAACCAACTGGAAAAAATGGAAATGGTAGAGATTCCAAATCCTACTAAAACCAAAACAAATGAAAACAATAACCTTCCAAATCTTCCATGTAAAACAAAATAATCCAATGGAATATATGGGATTAAAACCAAACTATAATAACCTGCGACTGAATAATCTAAATTCTGCTGTAACATGCCTCTAGGAAACCTTCTTTAAAGATGACAATACAGCAATTAAGAATTATGAACTATACAACCATATACACAATACTGGATTCAGGTCTTCTGGGGGTGTATCTATCCTAGTCAGAAATGGTTTGATTTCTTTGTTTAATGGTATATCAACCTTCTTGGGTTACTTAATGTTAAAGCTATCCTTGTAGAAGAACAGCAATGGTACTGCATATCCCATAGTTGGGGGGAGAAGTGGGGGCTCATACCTTCCAAAGGATATTAGTCTGAAAGTGAACATGATAGCATGACTGGAGTTTGAACTCACTTACTATGATGTCATAATCTAGCTTGTTAGCCACTACATCATGGTGACTCCCCCTTTGTTAGAAATACCTCAAAGCAAAATAAATTTGAATACCAAACTATTGGCAATAGCTATTAAAGCAACTGTACACAAACAGATGATTGTATGTTTTCTCTACATTCCACCCAAAAATGCTATGGATAAAAGTGAGCTAAACAAACTCATTGCTCAACCATCTAAACCTTTCCTAATATTAGGTGATGTAAATGGCTACAACACTATATGGGGAAGTAAAGAAAGAAACCAAAAAGCAGAATACTTGAAGAAGTAATTAATAGCAACAACTTTTGCCTGTTTTATGAGGGATCCCAAACATACTTGAATCCATCAACTGGTAATTACTCTTCGATAGATCTAATGTGTGATCTTTTTATCAATATGGATTATATTTGAAATGTATATCAAGATATATATGGCAGTGATCATTTCCCAATTACACTGGAAAATTCTGAGCCAAATGAAGTTGTCCCCTGTTGATATATATTAAAAGGAGTAGACTGGGAAAGATACCAAACCAAATGTAAAAAAAGAATAAGGGTGTCTATACTAAACACTTAACAAATCATTTCATTGAAATTCTAATTGGTGTAGCAATAGAGTACATACTCAAAAGGCAAACAGCGGGTAAGCAAAACAAACCATAGTTTATAAAAAATGTCAGGATGTAATCAGATTTAGGTGAGCAGCTTTACGTAAAACAGCCTACTATATACAACTTAACTGAATTAAAACTTCTCATTGCAAAGGTATATAAAGCAATAAAAGAAAGAATTTTGAAAAAAATAAATAAAACAGTATTAATGCATTCTCAAGTATCAAAATAATTTGTGAAATATCAAACCACCCCTATAAAACATCTTGAGGTAAATAATAGCAAATTTACTTGCAGAAACATTCTCAGAAAATTTCAAAGCAAATGGAAACAAGAAATCTCTAAACATTAAAAAAAGAAGAGGAAAGATACAAACTTAATTTTTCATCAGATAATTCAGAATGTTATATCAAGCCTTTTACCTTGACAGAACTGATGGAGTTCGTTGAAAGGTCACACAACACAGTTGTAGGCCCTGATGAAATACACTATAAATTTATCAAACAGCTCCCACAAGAATCACTCCAATATTTTCTGAACACCTTCAATAATATTTGTATAAATGGAGAATTTCCTAAAATATGGAAACAAATGTCAGTAATTCCTGTTCCCAAACCTAACAAAGACAATACAAACCCACAGACCTGTATGACTAAGGAGCTGCTTCTGCTTGACTATGGAATGTATGATTAATATGAGACTGACCTGGTTTTTTGAAAAACATCACTTCATAAAAAAATATCAGAAGCATGGTTGATCACCTGATAAGATTAGAAATTCATGTAAGAGAAGCTAATATCAGAAAAGAACACTTAATAGCTATATTCTTTGATCTTGAAAAAAGTCTGTCTATGATTGACACTCTCCAGCCTCCAAAAGCAAGAAGAAAGAATACCCCAAGGTAGTATACTGTCATTGACATGATTTAATGTGAAAGTCAATGATATAGCCAATTGGCTGAAACTGGAGTTGAGCATTGTTGGTATGTTGATGTCTTCTTAATATGCTATTGATCAAGATACATCCACACTGCAGATAAATGGCTGCAACAATGCCTAAATAAAAAAGCAAATGGCAACATCAAATGGATACTGATTCTTAAAAATGAAAACTACATGTTTTCACTTTTACCAAATGAGAAAGACTAATAATGACCCTGTACTCAAACTAGAAGATTCAGAAATACCAGTGATTGAACAAAATAAATTTTTTGGCATGATATATCATAAAAAAGTATCTTTTATTCCTTACTAAAAGAACCTTAAAATAAAATGCAATAAAACACTGCTACTACTATATGTGGTTGCTCATTGTGATTGGGGAGCAAACTCTAATGAAACTATACAGAACCATAATCCATTCCAAGTTGTTCTATGGCTATATGATCTATAGATCTGCTTGAAAGTCATACTTGAAACTATGACAGTGCAGGAAGGAACAAGATTTACCCTGAGAGCCTTCTCCACCTCTTCATCAAAGAGCCTTTATGTGGAAGCAAATGAACTAGCATGAAAACTTAGAGAATTAACCATCCAATACTACCTCTGACTAAAACTTTGTCTTTTCATTCCAGGTCATGACTTGCACATTAAACCCAACTTTTCAATTTAAAAAAAGAATAAAATAAAGATCTTTGGAATCTGAATGGAACAACTTATCAAAGAATTGATCCCTCTCAAAATAATACACAGAACTGAACTATATCATATTTGCCCAACCCCTCCGCTCGGGCAGGATATGACACAAGGTTAATTTTTAAGCGGAGTTTAACAGTTTTGAATTCAGAGTTTTCCTTCTCCTAGACTAGTTGCCTCACCAAGGCTGAAGAACCTAGTCTGCCATACTATTTACCCATAGCTGGAGGGAGAATAATTGGATTCAAACCTTTCCCAAGGGTATTAGTACTATGTGAAATGCAGTCAGTCTCGGTCCAGGATTTGAACTCATGTCGCCGTGTCCATTTCCTACAATGATAACCATTACACCATGGGCACCTCCTTTAGAACTGAACTATTAAATACACTCCCTTAGACCTTAAACCTAGTATAATAATGAAACTGAATAACCTTCTTAAAAACAAAAACTCACCCTATCACCTACTTTGAAAAGTTCTCAAAAATCAGTGAAAAATACTCAAATCATTTAAGCATTTTCACTGATGTCTCTAAAGATAGAGAAAAAACAGATTGTGTTGCAATCCCCAACAAAACTATGATAAAAACACTTATCAAAAAATGCATCCATCTTTAGTGCAGAAGCTTGTGAGATAGAACTGGTGTTAAATCTAATAGCTGTGAGCAAACTTAAGAAATTTCTCATGTTTTTGAACTCCCAATGTGTCCTGATTTTACATGAGAGAAAACTGGAAAACCCATTTATTACCTAGCTCCTGAACAAGATACATACCATGCACAAAACTAAAGTCATCATATTCTGCTGGATGTTGTCATATCAGAATCAAAGGAAGAGATAGAATGGACTCAGCAGCCGAATCAATCTCAGGAACAGTTATTGACCACAATCTCAAAACTCCCTACACCATTATAAAAGTTATGGTGAATGAGTACATCAGAGGGAAATGAGATCAATTGTGGAAAAGCAATCCACAAAAAACTTTTCCGCTCTAGGAGAATAGTGAACAGAACTCAGAAACCGAAAGAATGAGGTAGTCTTAATTTGAATACATCAATGTGTAGTCAGGTTAAGACTACCCCATCTGTATGGCTGATGCATGCTTTTATACTAAAGCAGGAGGAATGACTGAAATGCACATGTAGCAAAATAAAATGCATCCTTCTTGAATGCAAAAAGTTAGCCCATATCAGAAAAAGATACTTTAAGGCAAGAAACCTGACAGAATGCTTTCAACTAAAAACCAGCAAAATTGTAGACTTTCTAAAGAAAACAGGATTGTAAAATTATAAAAATATATTTAGAATGCAAAAATAAAAATTCTGATTTGGCGTTAAATAACCTTAGAAAGGTTGACATACCATCACGCCCAAACAACCAACCAATGTGACTAAAAAAAAGTACCCTAATTTTGTGTCTTTCTTTGTGTCCCCAAAGTTCATCACTGGATGTGGTTTAGTGTCATATCCAGGACATGTATTCAAAGCCTCACTGATAGAGCAAGCAGAAGTCATTATTAATGAAAAAAGACTTTGATTAATTAATAGTTCTACGAGGGGCCTTCAATAAGTTTCCAGACTTTTTTTTCGTATGGGCACTTTTATTGATAGTACACACATGAAACTCTAGTCCCCTTGGAAGTAATCTCCTCCAGCTGCAATGCACTTGTTGTACCATTCCAACAACTTTTGGAAGGCCCCATGGAGGTCCTCTTGTGTGAGCATGTCAATGACCTTCATCACAGCCTCTTTCATCTCCTCAATTGTCTCATAACGACAGCCTCTGAGCTTAGGGAATAACCAAAAGTCACAGGGAGAAAGGTCTGGACTATAGGGAGGCTGAGGAACTGTCTTGATGCCCATCTTGCTCAAATAGTCTGTGACAAGGATGGAGTTGTGGACTGGTGCATTGTCCTCGTGGAAATGTCACTGACCTGATTTGAAGAGTGCTGGCCTCTTCCGACAGAATCTCTTCTTGAACTCCCTTAAAAACTCAACATAGTATTCCTTGTTGAGTGTCTGTCCAGTGGGAACGCAGTGCATATAGATCATGCCAGTGCTGTCACAAAAAGGGATCATCAAAAGTTTGTGGGGGGATTTGCTCTGTCTAGCCTTCTTGGGAGAGCCAGCATGCTTCCACTGGGAACTCTGTCTCTTGGTCTTTGGGTCATAGCAGTAGATCCAACTTTTATCGCAGGTCACCAGAGCATCAAGAACTGCGGGATCTGAATTGATCAGCTCGACCATCTCCCTTCTGTCATGACAACATCTTTCTTTCTGATCTTCTCTGAGTACCCTTTGGGACAAACTTTGCGCAAATCTTCTGCATCTTCAGTTCCTCGCGAATAATTGTGTGTACAGTTCCCACACTGACATTAAACTGTGCACTTATTGTCTCTATAGACACACGACGGTCCTTATCCATGAAATTCTTTATTTGGCCAATCAACTTTGGTGTTCTGACTTCCTTACTCCTCCCACACCTCTCATCATTCCTTACTGACTCCCTGCCTTCCTTGAATCTCTTATGCCACTCAAAAACTGATGCTCAATTCATGCAAGATGGTTGAAAAGCAGTCTGAAGCATTCCATACCTTTCTGTGGCATTTTTTCCAAGTTTAAAACAGAATTTTATTGCATATCATTCTTCTAAAGTGTCCTTACATCCAGATTGCATTTTTGAAATTCACCAGCTGTGACAGTTAGGCTTTAGTACTAATTCCTGCTGTAGCTGTTGATTTGAACCTGAAATCATAAGAATTGGTCAGTCATCTCATGAGATGTATAGCAATAACATAGTGAATTTTCAAGAGTCTACGACAATTTTAAATGCCTGTACAAAAAAGTCTGGAAACTTATTGACAGCACCTCGTACATAATAATTTTAAGATATCCAAAAAAGTAAATGAAGAAGCATCACAATAATGTTTGATTAAGTTTTCTTTCAGCTGATTTTTATTGTGATAAAAAAAAATGAAAGAAAGCTAATCAAAATAAATAGTACCCAAATCATTCCATCTTAGACCGTTGCTGGTAAGACATGGAGAGTAATGGGCCTTACTTTGTCATCCTAGCCTATGACATGTCATGGGTTTGAATTCACACTTCTGTCTCTCTTTGACTGGTTGGCCTCACTTGAGGTGACTTTGAGTATTTAAAAACATAATTGTATTTTAACATGTAAGAAACTGATTCATACATGTATATTCTCATATTCAACCGATTCTTTATTGCAAAATTTAATGTCTATCCATAGGTTAACACAATTTTTTACCTATCATGATTGTATTGCTTTTAAAAATTATCTATCAAGCTTGGGTCTATTCATTTAAGGTCTCATATTTAGCAATTTAGCAATGCAATTTCTTAAGGAAAGTATTGAGATCACTAACCATGTTGTTACTGTCATATTCTCTGTAATAATATAGATTTATAGGATTAAAATTTTTTCAGAGTAATTTATTTACATTTTGTTAATTAGTGAAATAATTTCAATACTGTTTTTCAGAGACAACTGTAGCCTAATTATGAAAATAAGCATTTGTTCTGTGCAACAAATTTTTCATCATTTTTCTTGTTAATGCGTTCTGTATCTCCATTAATCACATCGTTAAATCAAAAACTAATTTAATTTTCTTTTTTTTTTTTCTTGCCAGGATATGGACTTCATCAAATTTTGTATCAATTGTTTTAAATACAACTATCCATGCATTCTAGGTAAGTTAATGTCTGTTATTATATAAATGCAATATTACATACAGGAAAATTTTCTTCATTTTTGATTTGTTAAAGTTTTTATTCATTCAATTAAATTATTAAGAGATATTATTGAAGCTTTTATGGTTTGTTTTGTAACACTTAAATTTTACAGACTATGAACTAAACCTGTGGAAATTCCCTGGTTTGATTACTATATAGAAATATATATTTGATTTTATATATATATATATATATATATATATATATATATATACCTGAATAAAAAACTATATATATATATACTCACAAAGTTTTTTTTATTACTTAAGTTTCATGAATGTCAAAGATAGCAAAATAGAGTAAATAAAGAATTAAATATTTTCCTGTTTGCCATGATGTAAACACTCATGTAGCGCTTATGTTTTAAAACACTTATCACATGTCACATGATCTATACTAGTCATGTGATAAACTTTCTTTATTTTATCTCCTTTTTAAATTTAGACTGTTTAGAATATTTATCACCTGATTTAAACTAGTCAGGTGGATAATTCAAGAGGAGATATTTAGTTTTGTGTCTGCATTTGGATACCAACTCTGATAATTCATTCAACAACTTTTGTTCAGGGAATCCTCTCAACACAATGTGGTTTTTTGTTATTTTTTTTCATTCAATTTCTGGTTCTATTCCATTCATATTTTAATTTTGTGTGTGTGCATATATATATATATATATATATATATATATATATATATATAACAATATTTTCCATGGATTAAATATATATAATATATATTTATTTATTATCATTATTTTTATATATATATATATATATATATATATAAGCATGCAAACACATAATACAACAAAATAAATTTAAACTACTAAAAAGAATATTTCATTCATTTAAAACTTCATGATCAGTAATATTTTTTGTAAAAGTAATTTCTCTTTTATTGCCCTGACTTTCTTCAACATTGGATTCCACAATTTTCTCTTTAATATTAAAATGTATAAAAATAATTTGTAGACTTTAAATGAGAGAAAATCTTGAATATTTGTTATAAGTGTTGATATTTATAGACTACGTTTTAGTCACATCATTAACTTTTCACCCGCTGTTTATATTCTCAAGTTGCTTATTGGATTAGAAATTGCTTTATCCCCTAAGTTAGGGCAAATATTTTGATAAAAAAAATCTCTGCTATTTTTGTTCTAATGTTGTATAGCCACATAATAAATATGCATATATACACATATCCAGGCAGAATACATATTGACGCAATGAATAATGACGAGCGAAGACTTCTTTGAAAAAATATACCTCTCACTTTATTGTAAAGGTTTTTGTGTGAGAGGGAGTTCGGAGACTGAACAAAGACTGCAACATATTGACCTCACCAGCCCCTCCGGACATAGCTGTGTGTCCTTCTCGTTCTGGACTGCTGCTCAACCGGAGGGCCAGGGGCCCAGCCTCTCTGAGACATGTTCTCATCCCAGCATCTTCTCACCAACTGGTCTCCAAACTCACTGGGGGGTCCCAAAGGCCCCTTTTGCTGGGTGGTGGCTTTCTCTACCGCATCTTGTCTCTAACTTCTCTGATCTCCAACCCACTGACTTCCCGTCTTCACCGAGTTATATAATAGTTCCATCGCCCATTCAATCTTTGGAATGGCATGTTTGATCGTCATCAAGTGGAAATAACTGTCATGCAGTTCACAGGTCACTCTCTTCCGGTGCATCAGTCTATGAGTGTACCATGGGATTTTACCTTGTCCCATATCATCAGCCAAGCCTGCCTACACGATTTCTTCTAATGTGTCACTTCCTTCCGGTGCATCACTTTGGAATGGCATGTTTGGCTGGGTCGAAGGTCAATATACAACAGTATCAGGGTAAATTCTATATAAAAATCTGATCATTAGAATCTGAATGATGTCTTAAGAATGAATTTCCCATAACAAAATACATTTCATCAAGGAAGAAAGAATTGTAAATGTTGCTTTTTCTTGTATCTTGTGAAATCAGAACTAAAATTTATTTTAATGTTTCTGATAATTTTTATCTGAAATTTTGGGATCAGCTGTTGTTATCATTAAAAGAAATTTTATCCATAAAAAATCCGACACTTCATATTTATGACTTATAATTTCAAAGAAAAAACAAAACAAAAGTAAAAATGATATAAAAGAGAAATGATTCTCTTGCTTCTCTCTCCAAGTTAACCTCTTACCTACTAATTCTGAGTATGCTTATATTTTCATGTATTGGTGAAAAAATCTGCTGAACCTATCTTGAAGGAGTGTTGGAATAAGCTGCCTCCTCTAAATTATTTTGTATTTTATTTTTTACATTAATATCTCTCAATTTCTAAATAATGAATCATAGAGATTTGAGTCATATTATTAAGAAAAAAGTCTCTGTAAATCTACATATGAAATCACTTTCTTCTTCTTCTTGCAGCTACCTCTTTCACTTCCCCCAAATCCGGTTGTTTTTTTTAATGTTCTTTATTTAAAACACAACTATGAATACAAAAAATTTACATAGTGGTTTTGGAGCACATGCATTAAGTATGAGGGAGAGGGAAGAAGAGCTTTTATCATTGTTCTTACTATTTGAAGTAGCCCTAGCTAGCAGCAATTGCTGACACATTCATGCAAATACACTCATACTAATCAACCACAATATCACATTCTCCCTGTAAAGATCTACTTAAATCCTGTGATAAGATGATTTATATACAATGCTTTTATATACAAAGAATTAATCTACAATGAATTTACATACAATGAACATGAATTCTTAAAAACAAAGCAGGAAAGAGAAAAAACCTCCAAAATAGAATAAAACCAGAAGGTTTCCGGGACTTTGGGTTACCACTACTTATTCTTTTGGATTTCCCTTGACTCTCTGAGAGCAGGATTTGGCAAGGTGTCCAACCTGTTTACAGTACCAACAATGTGGCTTCCTGCCCTTGACCACCACCATCAGTTGGCGGTCCTGTGAAGTGGATAATGTCAGGGATAACTTTTGAGGCAAATTTGGAAAACATAATCACCATATGCCATCCCTAAACTGACTCTTAGTAGGGTCTCTTCCTCAATGCACTCATACATAAATTGCACACTGTAACCTTGATCCTACAGGTTCTCATGTATTCCAGTTGAAGCCAGAAGAATTTGGTGGTAATATTTCCACTGGCAAACTTTGCTGCTTGCTCCTTGGTAGTAAGCAAAATATCTCACATTGTAAAGCTGTGTCTGCTTAAATACTTGCATGGGATACCTGCTGTTTGAAGGTGCTCTTCAAAATTTTATCTCTTCAGCCCCACTGATCTCTTTGTACGGAGGTTGGAAATGACCAAAGAAAGGATCTGAGACTCCAGTGCTTTTGTGATCTTGGGGATGGGCTGGATGGTATTGCCTTGGAAATATATGGGCATATTTCTCTACTCTGTCCCTTTTATTGCCCTCCAGATCTCTTTGTTTTAATCTCCAGTAAGCTGAATTTGTTGGGTTTTCTGAGGGATATTTTTCTTTATCCTTGTCTTGGTTTTCCACTGTCTTTTGTGCTGGTTGAATTTATCCAGCTGTGGAGTTTGGAAACTGGCAGAGATGGCCAGTCAGCCCCAATAAGACTGATTGGGGAAGCGCTGCAGTTGGGAGAGTTGCAGTTTTTCCTCTCTTCCTTGATCAATGGTGGTGATGTTGGCCATTCCGGCTTTTGTTCTGGCTATGCTACCTTAACAAACGCGGTATTGGAATTGACCTCCTGTTCTGTTCTTAGGGAGTTTGATGTGCAGGCCTCTGGGGTGGCCTTTTGGTCAGTATCTGTGTCTGAACTGGTGCTGGGGATGATTTTGGGATATGTTGATGACAGATCATTGATCCCAGTGGGCTTATGCTTTGTGGGCAAACAGCTTTTAGACCCAGTGGACCAGTGGCATTTGGACCTGGTGGACGAATGGACCCCAGCAGACAAGATATCGTCAGGCATCTTTGAATTTCCATAATCAGTTTTGTTGACATTGTTGTTTTCTCCTCTTATTTGTCAACTGGTGAAATCAATTTCATTATCATTCTTGTAGTTATTTCTCCTTCAACATTGTTGTCTCTGTCTAATCTTTGTAGCAATCTCTTTCAACTACTTCAAATCTGATCTTTTTTTAATGTTCTGCTGAAGCAGAAATTTGTCATCTTATGTAGAGCTGAAAACTTGCTTATGCAAATTATGGGTCATTTGCATGAGCAGAATTTTGGCACTGCTGAGTCACCACTATGACCAGGTGTTCACATTGGCTATCCTCTTTGGCATATACAACATACCAAATGTACCCTATTTGACCTACGAGGACAGCCTTTCTCATTAACAGCAACCAGTGGTTCACTCTACCTTTTGTTTCCGCCACAAGATTCAGATTGTTCAAATTTTTTTCCCAAAAGAACATTTTAAGTTTTAAGAGGAAGATTCAAAAAGAAAAACTCTAATTTTGATTTTGTATATTATAAAGTGACCCCCTCCCACCTTCATAAAACTTAATAAAATAACCTTCTAAGTTGATCTGAATTTTTAATGCTGAAAAATAATTAGAGGAAAGTTTTACAAAAAAAAACCCTCAAAAAACATAGAGGTTGTGAAACTTCCTTTTTGTCTTTAATGAAACTAGCATTGTATTAATCATTATTTGAAGTATCATGTTATTTGATCTGGTATGCAAACAATACAGTATATGGCTTTCAGCCTGCACAACTGGTTGTGAACATCCATTTGATACTTGGTAAGTGTTTGAAAGATATTCCATTCAATATTTGTTAAGATTTAAAAGATGTGCAAAAAAATGAAAATATTCATATAAATACTTAATTATTAATATCACTGATTTTCCATGTCTTAAATATTGTAGTAATTATTCATTTCTATTTTTTTAAGCATTGATGTTGGTATATGAGATGCCTTGGATTTTTAATGGTAAGTAGAATATTTTTGCTAATTATATTCTGGTTCAAATAAAGTTCACCAGTAAAACAGATTTTCATGTCTTTATTCAGTTTACTACTACCCTCTTATCTCTAGAATACCTATTTTTAGAATTTACTTTTTAGACAGTGAATCATGAACAATGATATTAAGCAAATTTTGATTTTTTTTTTTTTTTTTTTTTAATGGATTACATTTATTTCAATCTTAATATAGAATTGTAATTAAAATGTTTTGCAAAGCAGTGCCGGCTCCATTGTCATTTAATTGGGTAAAAATAACCTGATTCTGTGTTCATAGGGATTTTTCTCTTTTCATGGAATTATCTAAGTAGTTTTGAAACTTTGAAAACTCAAGGATTCCTTCCTATAAAAGAAGAAAGTGATTGTTCCAAGAAAATATGCATATAACTTAACCTGTAATTTTCAGTTTTGTTCCTAAAAAAACATTTCTAATAACTTTTCTGAATTGGGAGTAATAATTTTCCAAGCATAAGATATAGATATTGTTGACCTCATTCAATAGAAATGCCTTTTTATTTATAATTAAAATCTTGAACTGATTTCAATATTTTATAAATTTGATTTCTTTTTATCGACCATTTTTCTGCATGAAATTAAGCAGTCATCTTATTGCTTCATTATATGTTTAACTCTTGGATATTTAGCCCATAGATTCCCTCTACCTGAACTCAAAAAAAATCACAAAAATAGTTGAGCATAAAATGCATTCAAACTTTATTTTAGGACACAGACATCTTTGTTTAAAGCTATCCTACCAAGGTGATGAATAGTCCTTATAGTAAATCTTTTATTATTAGGATCTGTCATGATTTCCATAATGAATTGGTATATAAAATGTAGTTAAATTTGACAAAAAATTTAGTTGATATAAATTATATATTTCTTAAGGGAAATACTTTAAACCAACTTATATAACACAAAAATAAATAATAAATATTATAGATTTAAATAAATTAATAGGTAAGTCATCCCTTTCTCAGTTGTTAAAAGAATTATCACATAGAGTTTTAAAAATAATGTTAATTCTCTTTGAATCTCATGTGTGTAATTGCATTAACTTTTAGGATTAGTTAATTTTATATCAACATTGGAAGTAGTTTTATTTTGATGAATAAAAATCAAATAATCTTGTCCAAATGCTTTAAAATCATTTTAGGGATGACTATAACAATTAAAGGTTGGTTGAAATCTTACCATAAGTTGCAGAGCTTTAATGGTATGGACAAATGGATGGATATTTAGTGAATTATTTAGTAGATTTAGATTAATTTGCTTTAACATTTCTCATTATCAATTAGCATCCTATTCATAGTATTTGCTTGATCTGTAGATCATGTTTATTACTTCTGTTGTTAGCTTCCAAATGTTCTGCTTATATTTTTCAGCTTTCTGTAACTAGTCTTCCTATTTCTACTATTTCTTTATCATTTTCTGTATTGGAAGTAGTTCAAAATGTATTGTAGCTGCTCAGTTATATTTATATGTCCTAAGATTTGTAATCTATTGCTGATAGTGTATATTCATGCCTTTTCTTTGTTAGACTATTTTTAATGTACTATATAATAGCTGAAGTACCTGTCTCTGCTGGGTAAGATTTTGATTAAAGCTGGTTATTTTACAGCTTTCATTTTCAGTTAAAAATTTACTCTGATTTGTTAAAAACAGTAATCATTATTATAAAAGATATATATACACCAATTGTATTTATTATATGAAGTTAAAATTGTTCTGTAAAAATTTTTATTTTTATCTGTTTTGTTAGTCCTAATTAAACAATAATGCAATGTAATTATTTTACATTTACATTTTGAAGAACTACCTATAAAGCTAATCAGTAATGTTTAATGATATGTGAATAAATATTTTAATGAAATAAATATCCTTATTTTTTTCTTTTGAAGTTCGGAAACTTAGATTATATATGATTAGTGAAATGTTGCAGCAACATAGCTTCCTTCTGATTATTATTTCCTTTCAGTTAAAACCCTGCTTTCTCCAAGTGGAGCAAAAGATTTTTTTGTTGAAACTTTCCTTCGGTTTAATATGTATGTATCCTATCAAACTATTTTGCTGTTTATAAACAAGCTTTTCCAATTATTAAGATTGTTATCTTAAGATTGCTGGATCACTTTAAAGAAAGAGGTGATTTATTGATCTTCACTGCATTGTAATTTAATAAGCTTAACTTAATTTAGCATAAGGCCAAAATTATAGGGCACTCAGTGAGAATGGAAATCATTAGGAATGGTCTAATATCTTAACCAGCTAATCATTATACCACTTGAGGTTCCAAAAAATGCATATCTTAAATTTGGCACAAGTATAGAGTACTTAATGTTGATTGAACTCACTATTTAGTAGTAACTAATCTACAAGATTAGCTTGCTAACCATTACACTATGATGACGTTCCCAAAAAACTAAGTGTAGTTTACATTTGGTTCAATACTACTGTAACATAGCCAGATACTGATATGTGTGAAATGTACATAGAATGTTCATAACATATATACATAGAACATAGGAATCCCGAAACACGAAAAACACGTAACGACTTTTTAGTTCTGGTATGAAACCTTTTATTACCTTTGAGTTAAAGGTTTTGACATAAGGAAAAGAGATGCACAATCTTTCTATGATGACTTTTCCATCTCCCCACCCTCCCCCACGTACGGTGCCCATAGCACAGAAATTCGTCTGGCATCAGCGAGCCCTGAAAGTCGACCCTTCCCGTTCGGAGTCTAGTTCTCAACTAACTGCTGACTTTTTCAAATCTCGCAAAATCCTCTGCGCACGCTTCCGGTGCATGACGTCATTCACATCCCCAAGTCCTATTTTTTATTTTGACATCTGTGAACAACACATCCTCCCCGCGCACGCGTCAACACCTGTGCTCAAGTTTGCACCTAACTAACCCATGTGCTGAGCCGAAAGGTTCTCAGCCTAACTAAACCCAAAGGCAAGATATATAAAATGAAATCCCTCAGCCATTATATTACACTACGAACATGGGAACTTTGTGAGAATTGGATTCACAACATGGTACTTACTGGTATTTGAGATTAACTGGTTAAATATTACATACAAGGTGCTTATTATGTTGGGGAAATTTGAGAGTCCAATTTCGTTTGGGGTGGCGAATGTTTATTACATACTGCAAAATAAAGTAGTTACTCTATTCAAATGAAAAATTTGAAGGAAGTGATGAAGAACCTGTGGAAAGTAAATTTTTTTGGATATACATGATTTAAAGGAAAAAATAACACATACAGGAAGTTGATATCAGGTATTTTAATTACTTTCTTTGTGAATACTCAAGAAAAAGGTGGTTGAATAATTTTATTTTCACTCTTTAAGCAAAAACATTGGCATTTGCTACCAAATCTGATTTCCTAAGAAAAAATAAATCTGGGTTCTCTTGATATTAAAAACCAAGATTTCCAAATGCTTTTTCTTTATCATCATTTTTCAGTTAGTTTTTAAAACAATCTCACCAAAAATTCCAAAGAAAGCTGAAATAACATTTTACTCACATTATTCATCCTTAAATCTGATACTTTGCTGCTATATTCTAAATATTTGTTAGTTTTAATTTTGCTAGCATACAAGCATTTTACTTTATTACAAATACTGTTTATTTTAAAAACTGAAAACGCAACAGTAGCGAATAATGGAAAAAGAAAAAGTGCCCTATCCAAAAATATTCTAGAACCAATATTGAAATAATATCATTCAAAAGAAAAACGAATTAAATCACCTAACTCACATCTTTGTTTCACAATTTATTGATCATTAAGTGTTGATGGTCCTATATATAAAGTTAAAAATGTATCAAATTTGAAGCTGCATCTACCAAGACTGAAATGAAGAATGAATGAAACATTAATTTTCTTCAAAATAGTCCCTTTAGCATTTGGTACATTTTTTTCTTGTTTCATTAAAAACTACTGAAACTGGCTTTAAACTTTTTTCAAATTGGCACTGACTCATTTAGACATCCAGACATCATCACTTTATTGTATAAGTTGTTTGCTTAGCTGTGCACATCTTCATTTAAATTTTTTTGAAAAATATAAAAAATTAAAGTGTCCGTTTTTATAATTTGTTTTTTTTTTATTATACTTCATATAGAGGAAATGATAACTATAGAAATATCTGTGAAGAATTGATGGATGTGAGATTAGTTTGATATTTTTTGTAATTCACTAAGTTGGAGTAGCCTCCCCTCGTACACGGGTTTCTTATTTTTAAGAAAAATCAATTGTCATTCCTATTGAGAAAGCTTGTTTAGGCATTCATTTTATTACTTTATCTAACAAAATTTATCTTTACATATGCATTTTGACTAGACTATATTCTGGTATAGACTTGATTCCAGAATAAAACATTATGCATCACACCCAGATAAATTTTCAGGTTTTAAGGCTCTTTCACGTGTCTTAAAAATCAGAAGTTGTTTCCCTTATTTTCTTTTGATTTAATTTAAAAAAAAAAAATCATATCTAAGAATAGAACCAAGTTAATTTTGGTTATTTTCGGAAGTTCTTGAATGAAATACTTTTCTTTCAAACGAGTGTCCTCGTCTTTTTTGTTTAAAAACATAAACATTATGCCATATGGAATTTTTATTTTCTAAGCTTAGCTTAGTTAAGCACAAGGTATGGCACACCCAGTAAGAATTGAACTTGTTAACATTGATGTGCTAGCATAGCTCCTCAACCATCACACTATGGAAGCGTCAAAGGTTTTCATTCACTAAGTGTAGTTTACTTTGGCACAAGGATTCGCATTTAAGGCACCAAGTAAGAATCAAACTTTAACAATTTTCTGTTAGTCTAGCTTGCTAACCATTATACTATACTTGGCTGATTCATGGGGTATATATCTAGTTTTTAGAATTTGGTTAATATTTTTTCTTCATATATTTTATCTTAATTACAACCACAAACAAAAATAATGGGTTGTCCAGTCAGCTGGGGCTGTAGAATACATCGACTGCTTCTCTGCAGACGGGTAAGACCCCTCCCCCAAACAAGTGTCCTGGATATATAACTATGGGTTAAATAGAACTAAAGCATGCTTCCTTCACTATACTGATTTTTGCATTTAAACTGCATATTTGTGCTAAACTGAATTGTTTAATGTAGAACTGTTTTGACATTTAAACTGTGTACTTATACTAAACCGAATTATCTGAAATAAAACTGTTTTGACATTTAACTCTGTGTATTGCCTAGGTGGCTGGGGCTGTAGAATACACCGACTGCATCTCTGCATAGGAGTAAGACCTCCCCCAATGAGTGTCCTGGATATGATACTAAACAATCTGATGGTGAGGTTCCAGTAATGCTGGGGCTTTGGGGAATATGGTGCACCCCTTCATTGCCATTGCTCCCAGGTCCACACTGACCCTGAAGTGGTAGCACCTGATTGGGCCCTATCTATGGGTTAAATAGAACTAACGGCATACTTATGCTAAACTGAACAGCTTGAAATAGAAATGTTTTTGACAATTTAACTGTACTTACGCTAAACTGAATTATTTGAAATAGAACTGTTTTTTGACATTGAAACTGTATTTACACTAAACTGAATTGTTTAAAATAGAACTGTTTTGACATTTAACTGTGTGTAAACTAAATCTGTACTTATACTAAACTGAATTAGCTCTGCTTGACTAAACTGAATAGCTTGAAATAGAAATGTTTTAGACAAACTGTGTACTCATGCTAAACTGAATTGTTTGGAATAGAACTGATTATTTACATGAAAATGGATTTGGTGTTAAATAACCTACAAAGGTTGATATGCCATAAAACCCAACCAACCAAAAATAATGGAATCCTTGCACATAAAGGATGTTCACCCTGGACTTTCTACTTTATAGCAAATAAATAAATCAGATATGTTTCACTTTTAAACATTCTGATTTTCACACACATACCTCAAACTGATTAAATCCAATTATTTTAACTTTTATTCTGTTGTTTTTTCTCTTCATTGGTTTGCTCTTTCTGTTTATCATTGTTTCTTTCTATCATTTTTTCTTGTTCATTCTTTGTCTTTTCTTTCTTTCCTTCCCTCCCTTTTTTGTCATTTTATATTTCCTGTTCTGAATTTTAATATCTAACATATGTATTTGTCTAAAAATGATTATTTCGTCTGCTCAGTGGGCTCATTTCATTTATTATGCTTACATATTTTATGCTGTTGCAAATAAAGAAGGGGCACTATTCTATAATAAGCATTTAATAGTTATCTTCCTTAAGAAATCAGCTTATATTTTAAATCAATATTTTTTTTTTTTAGTTGGCAATCGTAGTCGAGGGCGACCCAAAGGCTCCCTTTTCAATAGCTACAACACAGAGGTGTAAGGGAGGGTGCTACTCCTTTCCCTGAATTGATCCACTTTACCCTTGAGAATGCTGAGTGTTGCAAAGAAGCACCAAGTAGCATTTTTTGAGCCTTTGGCATGACTTGACCTGGGATTGAACCCTGGTTTCCCAGGCCATTGTCGAACACTCTACCAATTAGACTAATGGGCTGGTTAAACTCTTATTAAAACTAATAGTAAATGTTCAAAAATAAATCTTGAAATTTCATTTTCTGAGGCTGATCAACAATTAAGATGAAATGAGTTCTCTTTTAGCTGATTATGACCACTGGCCACAAGAGAGGAAGAGCCATCTGCCTCTTAGAATATTACAGAGAGAGAGAAACTGCAAAACAAATACCTTTTTACAGCAGGATAGTAAGACAGATGGTGAGATACACATGCCCCCTAAAAAACCAATCTGAGCAGGATCTTCAAATCTATTTTAAAAACTGAGTATGACTAACAATTCCTGAAAGTTTACTTGGAATCAGGCCAATACTTTCTCAATCAGATTTAACATGATTAATAAAAAACTTTTTCCATAGTTGCATGGTAATGTAAAAATATATAAGTTTAAATGAAGCTGTGAATTGCCTAAATGAATCTCTTACAGTCTGCTTCTGAGGCTCATGCTGAAGATTGGTTGGTTGCTTGGTTCTTATGGCATATCAACCTTTGTAGGTTATTTAACACCAATTCTATTTTTATGCATATAGTTAGTTCTATTTCAAACAAGTCAGTTTAGCATCAGTACACAGTTCAATTATCCAAAGCATTTCTATTTAAGGCTATTCAGTTTATTCAAACAGTTCTAATTCAGCTAATTCACTTTCGTATAAGTACAGATTTTGTTACAGTTAAATGTCAAAACAGTTCTATATTAAACAATTCAGTTTAGTGTAAGTACAGTTTCAATGTCAAAAACATTTCCATTTCAAACAATTCAGTTTAGCATAAGCACGCAGTTTAAATCTAAGTACAGTTTAATTGTCAAAAACATTTTTATTTCAAGCTATTCAGTTTAGTCAAACAGTTCTAATTCAAACAATTCAGTTTAGCATAAGTATGCAGTTAGTTCTATTTAACCCAGCAATAGGGCCCTAAAAAAAATTAAATCAATATGCTACACTATTATTATCAACTTGCATATCACTTAGATTTTTAACACAATTTTATCACATTTTAGAAATACCTTGGTGCAATATATGTAACAGCTGTAACACAGTGTTTTATTTAAGGGTAGAAACAAATAGAATGAGAATGTTAGTATTATATAATGTTCTCATACAACCATTTTGAAAAGAAAAGAAAAAAGCTAAAAATAGAGGATTCATTTTAAATTCTTTTTTTTTCTTTTTTTAAAAATCCTTTGGGACCTCTTTTTTTAAATATAGCTCATCTTCACCAGAAAAGATATTTAAGCCAGTAAAATAGACTGATTATAACATTATTGAAAGAAAAAAGTATTAACTAAATTTTTATGTTTTAAATGAATTAAAAAATGAAAATATAAACTGTTTTGTTTGTTTATTTTGTGGACAAATTTAGCTGTTTGCTAGTGATGTAAATAGATTTTAAATGCCTTCAGTACAACAATGATTGTGAGTATGTTTTAAATTTTAAAACAGTTGTCATTAGATGTGCAAAAAGGAATGATCAATAAATACTGGCCAAGGTTGAACATTTATTGAAGAATTTGTTACTGTTTCACTCTTGATACTTTTCGACTTTTTAATTACAATATTAGAGGAAGTGAAATAGGTTAAGTTATTGTAAAAATACATTTTTGAAATTTATCATAAAACAATTTCTGTTAAAAAGAAAAAGCGAATTTGTTTCTAGAAACATGGGTTTATTTTAAAAGTAGATAGAAATCACTTAAAATAAAAAAATTATAATAAAACATTTTGATGATTTTCCATTTTATACAAGTTGTGCCATATTTTCAAATGAGTAGATGAAACCTTTTTAAAATCAGATCTTTAATGAATTCAGACTTATATTAAATGTTCTGTCCCTTCAAAAGTTTATCTGGTAAATTTTTACACTAACCAAGTAACTGGAATAATCTTAGACTTCTAATGTTTGTTTGTGATAGTGAGGAAAGAATAATGGATTTTACTAGAACCAATGAAAGAACTGAACTAATTTTTCTTATATTATAATCTGAGTTTTTCTTCATGGTTGCTTTGATTTTTAGATGGATGCTACCATAAGACAATAAAAAACGGACACTGTAGCAAGAGTTTTGTGGCGCAATAGCATTAGAATACTCTAATTTAGAGAATAAAGCAATTTTCAATCCAAGTGAGTTACAACTTGGATTGAAAATTGCTTTATTCTCTAGATTAGAGTATTCTAATGCTATTGCGCCACAAAACTCTTGCTACAGTGTCCGTTTTTGTTGTCTTATGGTAGCATCCATTAATAAGAGGTCTTGTATACACTCTTTTATCAATATATTTTCTCAAGGGAGATAGCTTTTAAATGCTAATTATTGTGTACTTTTTTTTTTTATCTATTTACAATTAATCATAGTATAATTCTATAACTCAGATATCATTTGACATCGAGCTAAATGGATGTTGAATGCATCCTTTAAGTGAGCTACAAATAAAACCTTAGTCGTTGATTGACTTCTCTCATCATTCAGTCCTCTGGTTTCACTGCAGAATTATACAAATATGTAAAACTCATAAAGATTAAAGTACATGTGAAAAGAGACCTGTTTGTAGTAGATTTCTTTCATTAATGGATGAACGTGTGGTAGTGATTTTAAATAATTTAATTTGCATTTCTTTGATCTTGAAAGCCTCTGTTTTAACCTTTTTCTTGACTATCTAAACCAAACCAGCAAGTAATTGCCTTATTATTGGTGTTTTTTTTTTCTTTTTTTTTTCTGAAAAGCAAAAAAAACAACAAAACAACAACGACAAAAATCAAACTCTTAGTATGTAAGCTTATGCTGATTGGTGAGCTTTTTTTTTTTTATGAAGTGAAATGTGGTGTGATAAGAAGTAACTACTGATGTTGATTCTTTCTTATTTTAACACATGCAATGGTTCACAAGTTGTTACTGTTGCACATTACAAATATTTACTGTAAACCGGGTACAGTTAATCGATTCGTCTTTTTATTCGGGGTATTCCATTTTGACAGCAGGGGGGAAGTTGTTTTTTTTCTTAAAATAAAAAGTGCTGATATTGAATGGATTAATAAAGCTTTAAGTATTGATTGAAAATAAGAAAATAAATGTAAAATAATATCAATTTTTATGAATTTAAAACTGTACAATATCATGCTTCTTTTGATAATATTCTTCATTCAATGAGAAAATTTCAGTTTATTTTCGTTATTTTTTTGCTTACACAACTCTAGAAAAGATTATCTTCTTTCAAACAACCCATTTTCATTAACATGTTCCTAATAATGTTAGTGCTACTTCAAAAATATGGAACTTTAAAATCAACCTTATTTTTATTTATTTTTTGTTCACATTTGACTTTTCCTAAACAAAATAGGGAAATGTTCTTGATAAATTATTCATTACTAACTCAACAGAAAAAAATGTGTTCTTTTTGTGAGCTTCATATTACAATAATTTAATTAATTCAATATTTTATTGTTCCTTCTCTTTTCTTAACTACAGAGCTGTTTTACTAAATTTTAGGTATGCTTTTCTCTGATTGAAAGTTTGTTTAGACAATGATTTCTTCAATAATGTATCATGCTCATTGGGGCTGCAATTATAGTTTTCTCGCTAGAGGTAAGTATTCGAGTCACCCAGAAAACAAAAAAGAAATAAGATTTTGAATCTAAAAAAAACCCCTACGACTTGGAAGGTTGGTATTAAGAGAAAAACAAAAAACAAACCTCTCACTACTCAGCTGGTTACTCTTGAAGTTGTTAATGATGATAAATTTATTTCATTATTTTTTTCTTGCTTGTTTAATGCTTACTTGTAAAATTTTTGTTCGAGGCTAAGCTTTAAAACAAGCTTTTATTTGAAGGTTCATTTAAGATATTCATTTTATCTACTTAACTCTTATCGCAACACTTTCTGACCCATTTAGATATCGTTGTGTCAGATAGTAATCATTAATATATCGAAGAGAAGAGTAGATTCTTCCGATTTTGTCCAGGGAAATACTACTTCTTAAGCAGTCTGTGTAAGACTTGGAGTTTTATTCATCCCTCCTATCGGTTCAACCTTTCTGTCTATCTATAATTTTCAGCACTGTTTTCTTGTTGCATCAACTCAGTTTTGAGGCTTTCTGCTTCCAATATTTCGATGCACGAGTAGATTCTTCACCCCCCCTCTCTACCTTGTTTTTCATTTGGGTGACTCATGATGCCCAACTCAATTAGTTACTCTCTCTCTCTCTCTGATGTGTAAAATAAAGATAAGACTTTCTCTTATTTACTAAGCTTTACTTAGTCAGGCACATAGGCCTTAGGTTGCTCATAGTACCTGCTGTTCGTACTGTTACTAAGTGGTCACCCTGCTGATCAGGATCATCTGGTTTGTCTTTTGTACTGTTGAGTAATGAATATTTTTCTGTTCGATCTTTTTCTTTTTTTGGTTACTTTTTAAGCTTACATCTTTTTTTGGCTCCTTTTTAACTGTTTCACTTTCAATATTTCTTTTTGTCATTTATATCTGTTTATTTCAACTCTTCCTTATTTCCCCTCCTTTAATACCTCTTTCTCTCTTGACTATCTAAAATCTCTTTTTCTCTAGCTTGTCATTTACTAAGCTTAGCACAAGGCCACAAGTATGGGGCACCCAGTAAGAATCGAACTTATTAACAATGGTCCACTAGCCTAGCTCACTAAACCTCATCTTAGCATTGCTAGCATTTATTATTTCCCCACATACTTAATTTTTTTTGATACTTTGAAAGGAAAAAAGCAATAAACTTCTGCTTTCATTAGTATTGCTTCTTTCTGGTCTTTCCTCTTTTTACAGCTTTCTTATTGATTATTTCTCTTGTATTCTCCACCCCATTTCCAATATTGTACTTAACTGTATTTCTTTCATTCCTATACTAATGCACTTGTTGTTATACTCTTTCAGCTTCTGTCTTTTTACTTTTCTTTTCATTTTTGTCTTTTTTCAACAATTTTCTCGTCTTTTTTTTTTTCCTTTTCTTTCTGTGAAGTTCTCTTTTTTTTAGTATATCTTTCTTTCATGTCTTTGATTCTTGTGAACCTTTCTTTCTCTATCAACATCTCGTCTCCTATCACTCGTCTCGTTAAGCATAGCTCCCCCTGTTATGAGCATTCCCTCTCTTATATTTTTAACTGTCTTTCTTTCTTGTTTCCCCACTCCCTATTAGAGCTCTGGTTTTAGATAAGCAAGCAGCTATCGTTGCTTTATTCCATTCATTGTTTGCTTAGCTTGTCTCCTCAGCGCCTGCCTGTCTCTGTTCAGTACACCCTACAGTTATCCACTAGCACTACAGATTTTAAGTACGTTGTGGTCCTCTCTTCATTTTTGCACAAGAAGGTAATGTCTAAAATTCACTCTCACCTCTCTTTTTCTCGATTTCTTTTAATTGTTCCCTATTTTGTTTTGTTTTGTTTCTGATTCATTTATAGTTTTAGCTGTGAAACTCTCCACGTGTTTACTGCTATCACTAGAGCCACATTTTATTTTATTTTACCGTCTCTAATGTAACATAACAATTCACTATCCTTCGTGTAATTATTCTTTACTATCCAATATACACAACATTGTCATTTTATAGTTTAAAAACAATTGAGAAAGTATGTTAACGTTTTTCTTCTTTTACCATTTTTCCTGTTCAAAAAAATCTGCAAATTTTTCTCCTAATTTCTACTCTTAACATTTCATGTTTATTGTTTTATTTATACAAATGTATGATGAGTGATTTTAATTTAAAAGAAAATGATTTATAATCATTGAATCAACACTATCCAGCTGTTACAAATCTATCTTTTTTCATTCATTTTTATTTATTAAAATTAATCTTACTAAAATTAAAAAAAGGAGAGGGACTACTTCTCATAGTTCGTTGGTACCTGCTTGGAAGCATTGAAGTAAGTTGCATCAAGTATCGTTCTTGGCTGTTATTTATAACTTATTGTCAGTGGTTTTTGTTTTCAAATATTTTATCAAGCCAATGTATCTCATAAGTTCATCTACGTGTGTTGTGAAGGTATGGAATTTCTCTTGATGTACTGGTGGTGTGCTTCCTCTTTGTTTTTGAACACAAGAGCATACTACATTGATTCTGTTTTGTCTCAGATGACAAAAATTGTATTCTTTCTAAAAAGAGTTGCCAGCTAAGTGTGAAACCGGCACCTTAAATCTGCCCACTTTCTTTCAGAAAACAAGTTTTCTCTCTCAGTGTGTGTGTGTGTGTGTGTGTGTGTGAGACAGATAGATAGATATTTGGAACTTTAGCACATTAAGACAATGTTCTTGAGTAAATGAATTAGTATATTTGAACTAATTTTCACATGTAAATTCATGTATTGTATCGCACATGAATAAGTATACTCCTAACAACTTTTTTTAAAGCTCATTTTCTTCTTAACAAAATATACCATGATTTTATTATTCCAGTAGGACATTATACATTAAAAACAAATAAAAAAGTATTATTTATTTTTAAACTCTACAGTATCAAAACTCTGTAACCAAAAATATGAATGAGTAGCAGTCTAAAATTAAGTACACATTTATGCAATTTTATCATTGTTTATACATATATTGCAATTTTATTTTGGTTACAGTTTCACTCTGGTAGAGTTTGGTAATAAATAAGACCTAATGATATCCATTTTGATTAATAATATTCCACTAGAAATAATGAAATCCTGGTATGTTTGATTTAGAAGAAAATTAACTTTTTGTAAAAAAACTGTTTCAGGTATATTTATTCATGAGCAATATGGTAAGAAGCAACATAAACTTTTTAATATAAGTAGAACATTATTGAAATATTACCATCATTTTAACCAGCATAACTAAATTAGATAAAACAGATAAAATCTTGCTGGTAGTTTGTTTTATAAGAATGTATGGAATTTTTGTTTAATTTGGGAATTTGTCTCCCAAATCTCTTTAGTGTGTGTGTATATATATATATATATAATTAGGGATATACTTATTTATTGGTGATACTGAATGAATATTTAAAAAAAATGGTCATAACTCTCTAGTTGATCAAAGAAAACAAATGTATTTACTGAAGTTAGAATAAAATACTTTTTCAAGATCTTGATTATTCTTTTCATTAGACATGACTGTATATGTTTCATCTATATGAACACAATACTTGGACTTACAACTGGGCTAATTTAATGATTTTATTATCTCAGCCATATTGATTTTTGTATTTCTACTCTCCGTTGTGTTATAACTACTGATTATTAGGTTTTTGGTAACTTCTTTCAGAGTACAAGGAATTTTTTCTTAATCTTTTGATAAGTTTTTAATAATAGTTGAAGAGCACTAGAAAATAATTTTAAACCTGAATGTCTCTGCATGAACACAATAAGTAAAGAAACATAACCAATGGCATTTAAGATGGTCTGATGATCAGGATATCTGAAAATAGAAATAAAATAATTCTTAATTTTGTTTGCCAACTTCAAAGAGCTATCAAAAAGTGAATTAAGTTTGAGATGTGAAGAGAAGCAGTCAACTAATTTAGAGTTTAGGCAAACTTCCACTAGGAATTGATGTCTTATAAATGAAAGGAGTACTATTTTTTTTTTCCTAATCTTAAGTAAAAGAAAAGATAAAATTTGTGAGACCAGCCCATAGAAATGTAACATTGAAATGTCTAAGGGTCTTTGTAACCAATATGTTTTTTTCCTGCTATTAGGGTAAAGTGATAGAAATACATTTTTTAAGGAGTTTATTTTTAAAGACAGTCATTTCTGATTTACAATCCCAGCCTTCAAAATAGAAAGTGTATTGCCCCAAAGAATGACAAGAAAAATTTTCTGAAATAGTCATTCAACTTCATGAGGCTTGTTCCTATGACCAGCCATCTTAGAACCATTATGGCAGAATAGATAAGCTGTTTAAGAGCCTTGGACACTGGACGTTTCAATAGATACAAAATTGACTGGTCCCTAGCCATTTCACAATGTTTGGATTTGTTGCTGATTTAACTTTGTAGGATTAGATCAAGAAGATGGCAAGAGACCAGATAGCATAACAATTTTCCTGTTCCAAGGTAGCAAGATGAATAATTATCCTCAACTTATGTACTCTGACTTAAAACATTGTATCTGTGGATTCTACCTATCTTCCTTGAAATGTACAATATATTACTTTTCAGACTTTACTAGAATAAAATACAAATAATATTATTTTTTAAATTATGATCACAAGTGATTTTCTTTGGTTGAGAGAATAAGGTGAAATTGCATGTAACTCATGGCAGAAACATGCTTTTAAGGACTGAAATATGAGATGTTATTAAAAAGGAAATGACATATATGTATAAAAAGGTTTAAAACCTGATAGTATTCCAAATATTTCTAACTGATGAATTTGCTTAATATACACTGATATATTCTGACTTGTATTTTTATCTTGGTTGTCATAATCTCAGTTTTTTGGCTGTTGCACTGTCCAGCTTTCTTCATAAGTCTGTTGTAGCTTCTGGGAATTTTGAATCGAGTATTCAGTTCACAAGTACAGATTGTGCTGTTCATATTTAAAAGATGTTTTGTGTAAGTTAATTTAGCTTTTAATAATTAAAACAATATCTTGGTGTAGTAATTTCTTTATCTCTTTTACTGAATGGAAATATGACTTTTTGCACTAATGATCCCAGAAACTGAACTCATTAGCCCATCATAAAGAGTTTAACTCAAAATTCCCTCATAGTTATCAACTACAACAGACACCTAAAGAAGGCTGGAGAGTACAATGACCTAAACATGACTATAATAATTAAGATGAAATGTCAAAATACATCAATTTAATGATAAGTCTTCCTTTTGCTATCTTGAAACAGGAAAATTATGCCATCTGAACTCTCGCCATCTCTTTGATTTAGTCCTATTTGGTTAAATAAGCAACAATCCTTATAGTGAATACTCTATGACCTGTGAACTAGTGAGCTTCCTATAATAACAGTACCTCATTTTATGTTTGAAGAATTCTAATTAGTCTTTCATTATCATTTCTGTTATGTTGAGATCAGAAATTATATTGACAGCAAACACAGACCTTATATAATTATTCTGTTGCAAATTGGATTAGGAATTGTTTTATTCTAGATTGAAATGTTATTGTTGCTGACTTCTGGTTACATACACTCTCATCCATGTATACATTATATATATATATATATATATATATATATATATAAACAAAAATTATATACAAAAACTGCTGCCAAAGAAGCAGTCTTGCTTCTAGTAAAGTCTTCATCAGATGATGACCCTGGGTTCAGGCATGGTTTCGGGGCTGAAGCATCATTACCACTAACCCAGGGCGCCCCAGCAGTATCTCACAATACTACCAGACTTTATTGGATGGTGTTTAATCTGTACGAATGCCATATCCGTTCAGATGCAGTTACAGTCTTGTTTTGAATCTTTTTTATATATTCTCTCTTCTTTGCTGGTGTAAGTCCGATTTTGGTAAAAAATGTAGAGGTTGTGTTCGAAATAAAACCTCGACACCCAATCTCTAGAGGAAATATGTCTGTTGACCAGTCATTCTTAGTACACTGTTTACGTAGGTCTTCGTACTTTTCCAATTTCTGCTGATGTGCCCAGTCGATGTTGGTCACGAAAGGGATCGTTAATTCTGCAATGATAACTTTTTTTGAATTAACTGACCAAATGACGAGATCTGGATGCTGCCGAGTTGATGTTATTTCTGTTGGAAAAGCGAGTTATCGGTCTACATCAGCAATAACGCGCCAGTCCATGCAACCATCAAGCAATGTTGGTTTGTGCCTATTATTTCTATGTGGAGTTTTCAAAACGTTTCCTTCTTTAACAAATTGTATATTTGTCTTTATAGATGGAATTTCATTAGCAGTTTCAGAACACATTTTTGCAATCTCAGCAATAATCCCTAAGATTTCATTATGTCTCCACGTGTAGCTTCTTAGGGAATACTGACATCCAGTTAGGATGTGTTTGAGGTGAGCAAGCTTCCCACATGCTTTGCAAAGTTTAGATGTACTTAACCCCCAGAGTTTTAAATTTACTGGTGTAGGTAATATGTCGTAAACTGCCTTAATGAGGAAACCTAATTGTTTAGGCTCCATTTGCTTGATGTCACTCCATGTGATAGTCCTGTCCTTAGTGTTTTCCCACCTAGTCCATGCACCTTGTTTGGGTTGCGCCACAGCTATGGCAAGACGTTTGCTTTCCTCAAAATCATGAATCTCTTCCAAAATCATTCTTCGTTTATTCTTTGTGGTCTCTTTCGACCACCACTTTTGTGGGTGAAGACCAAATCCAGCTCTCCCAGTTGCCACAGAGCTGATTACTTCTTTCATTTTGAGGGAAGATTCTGCCGTCTCCACTGCATGTTTTGCGTTTCATTTTCGACCTGTTATTATGGCAGGTTGTGCACTTTTCACCAGTGGGTCCACAGTCACGCAACATTTGGAACAGTCGTGCTTTACCTAATTTAAATTCCTCAACAAGTGACTTTGTTGGTAGCTTCAGTTAAATATATATATGTGTGTGTGTGTGCAAAATTTATCATTTTAAAAATTGAACTTTTGAATTAAAAACTGAATCAAATTTTTCTTTAAATTATATCCATTTTTGTTTCTTGGAAATTACTTTGATCTAATTGTGGAATATATTAAGAATTTGTGTCATTAATTACCAAAACAATTGCCTCTTCCTTCTTCCTACCTCAGATAAGTTTCTGATTAGCTTGCTATACGAATTGACAAAAGAAGTAATTTTTTTTCCTCTTGAGAAATTAATTGGTATAATTTGTTTTTAAAAATCCTTTATCTAAAAAAGAAAATATAAAGAAAATAAGATTAAAAATTAATAGTTGCTTTATTATTCCTTTTCAATCTTATTTTTAATAACTTTTTTATTTTTTAATCTATTGTTTTGTTGACAACTTTTAAAATCATTCTTTGGTGTGATAGTGTTGTTATCGACTTTGGTCTTGCAAATTGGCAATATTAATCTCATTGGAAATTTGATCACCCACCTAAAAAGATAAATTTTTCTCCAAAAATATATTTACCTACAGAAAGGACCTTACTCCAGAAAACTGAATCTTCTATTAAGTTTTTATTTTTTTACCCTTGAAAATTATATTTCATTTATTCTAGTTAAATATATGTATTAATATTAATTCACTAAATTTAAAAATAAAAATTGTCAAAGATTTATCTCAAAATATTATATATTGTTTGAATTTGAATATATATGGGAATTTCCATGAGTAAAGATTATATATATATATATATATATGTGTGTGATGCAGATTTTAGTTATGTATTGATATTATAGAGTAGAATTAATCTTGACTCATTACTTGATTATGAAATAAATACCACATTAAATTGGAATTGTTGCAAAGTTCTGTTCTCATTTGATAGTGCCTTTGTACATCTTGTTTGTCCATTTTGTTCATTTCTGCACAAATGCAAGTTAATATAAAGCATAAATGCTTCAGGCATGTATTCACACTTATTTAACACTATGCAACAAACACTACAGTCTTTATCTTTTTAGTGATAAATATCTGTCAGAAGCATGTGTCTTGTTTCTCATCTCTTGCCATTTGTGACGTTATTTCCTTTTGTGTTAGTAAGGTTTGTCTCTGGTTTGAACAATTTCTTTTGTATGGTTGCATTTTGCAATTAAACAGAACTGTACCTAGTATTGTTGGAAGTGTAGGTGATATAATAGTTATTGGCAAAGAAAGTGGAATCATTGAGTTGAGTTCAAATTCTAGCCAAGGTTATTTGTGTTCACTTCATGCTAACTTCCTTGAGAAAAGCATTAATCCATTTTTCCCTTCAACTCTTGGTAAAATAGCTGGGCATGGGCTCTCTAACCTTGGTTGTGGGCAATCTGTATAGGAGCAGAAAAATTCCAAATTCAAAACTGAAGAAGGCAATAAGAAACCAACTCTACTGCTCTTCTAAGAACAGTGATGGTAATGTAGCTTATTGATGAAAGAAATTGATGAGTCATGGAAGGGGCATGACACTTTCCATCCTACTAGAAAAATACAATTAAAACTGATCATCAGATGCAAAAGAAAAATTACATTATTACAATTTGTCATAAACAGAAAAACTGTCAGCATTATTACTCATTATAAACAAATCAATATTTGGAATAATTAAACTAATACATTAAAAAAGTATCATATTTATTGGTGAGTTATTTTAC
>OY757931.1:46592168-46614668 GCA_963585895.1 Sepioteuthis lessoniana | reverse complement strand
ATATGAACTTACAAACAGTGGTAAGCTAATAATAATCCCTAGTAAAAAATAAGTTGAAGTGTTCTATTTGAGCCATAGATGGAAGCCTAACAAGTACTACCACTCCAGGTTAGAGTAGACTTGAGAGTAATGGTAATGAAGAGATACACCACATCCTCTCAACTCTGAAACTGGAGCCTCACTATCAAATATAGTTTCATGTTATACAAAATATACAAAATGTATTAGCATGTAACACCAATAATTCTATTTAATAATAATCATTGTTTGCACATATTTAAATGGTTTCAAGTATTGGTTTATTTTTTTATTTTTTTTTTAATTTAACAGCATATCAACCTTCATGAGTAATTGAACACCAATGCCCTCCTTGTAGAAGAACAGTAGTGGTACTATTTAACCCATTGCTTGGGTCACTGTGAATTGTCAAACCTTTTCCAAGAGTATTAATCAAAAAGTGAACATAATAGCATGACAGGGGTTCAAACTCACTTACTTTGAAGCTGTAGTAGCACTTTAGCTATTACACTATAAGGACTTGCTTGGATTTCAAGTTTTGCTAGAACTAATAATTCTATTGAATACTATTCATTCATTTGCACAGTTAAATGGTTTCAAGTGTAGTAAATGATTAAACAGTTCTACTTGACCCAAAAATGAGATCTTAACAAGTACTACCATTCTGTGTCAGAGTGGATCTGGGAGTAATGCCAATGAAGGATAGTTCACATTCCTTAAGGATCCAGGATTGGAGCCTTACCATCAGATGGTTTAAGGTCATATTCAGGACAATTGGTGGGGACAGAGTTTTACCCGTCTGCAGAGATGCAATCAACGTATTCTACAGCCACAGGCGAGTGGACTTAACTAATATGTATACTATTTCTAAATATATATTCTAAAACACACAAACCATAGAGGCTAATCCTACTTAATACACAACAAATAGTTCTGAAAAGAGTCTAAAGTCAATAATATAAAATTTTTAAAGAATTAATATTAAATCTTCATCAGTAATTGTAGTAATGCCTAACATTTTTGTTTCCAATTTACTTTGCTAATGCTACTTAAGATTGTTCAACCTGCATGCTATCATAGTAGTGAATCATCATTCTGGAAGCATTTTAACTTCATCTAGTGAGTTTACAGCTAAGTAAAATTTGTGGTTGCTTTTCTTATTTAGTTGCTTGATTACTGAAAAATTCCTTATACTTTAACCCTTTTAGATGTTTAGGAATTTATACAAAAGAAAAAGTTATAAACTTTCATTATATATATATATATATATATATATATATCTTTTCTTTCTTTTTGTCCTATGATATTTTTTCTTTTTCCCCTGGGCGGTGATTCGAGATATTTTTATCTCTTGTTCCTGGCGGGCTTTTTTTTCTTTTTTTCTGGTAACTGTGAATGCTGGTAGATATTAGGTTAGTAAATATATAAGTTGGTAACCATAGTTGAGTGACCCAAAGGCTCCCTTTTCATTAGCTACAAAGTGTAGGAGAGGGCACTACTCCTTTCCCGGGATTGCTCTACTTTACCCATGATCCATACTTTATAATGCTGAGTGTTAAGCAAGGCGGCATCAAGTACCATTTTTCAAGTGACTCGAACTGGGATTGAACCCTGGTCTCCTAGGCCATTGGCAAACACTCTACTCACTAGGTCAACAGGTTGGTTATGATATATATAGATTCTATGTATATAAAATTTTATTCAATATTAGATAAATTTTTAAAAAAGAGAAATTCTCAAGTACACAAGGTCAAATCAGAAGGAATCTGCACTAGGACATTGAAACTGAAATTTAATTGGTATAATGTTAAATTTCTGATGAACTTCAGAAGATGAAACTAGGCATCAAAAACCAAGGAAATTTTGTCATCCATTTCAATTACTACTTTTGTCTTCTTTTAAGCTTTATACTAAACAAAGGATTTAATGCAATATAAATATTGCATTAAATCCTTTGTTTAGTATAAACACAAGAACATTTCCTTTTTTAAGTGTTAGTATCTAAATAACCAGATTGTTGCTATTCATATTATAAAGTACTAAACAAAATCTGTAGGATTTAAAAAAATACTATCACAATCAATTTTCTTTCTCTGTGAACATGTAATAAGCATTGTGGATATAAACTCATCTCTTGAGTCAACAATCGGATACTTCAGTCACTGAACTATACAAGCAAATCTTTCACGACTGAGGCCACTTTCAATACATTAGGCGATATCTACAAAAATCTATAACTATCATGCATATGTATTTTGTATGTTAACTCTTGCAACCTTCTTATGTAGCTTACAGATGGTAATCAGTTTCATAAACAATACCAACTTGAATTTTCTATTCTTTATTCTTATCTTTTAGATGAAGCAATGTCAACTATCAATTTTTATGAGTATTCTTTTATCTTTATTTGCTTTTTCTTGAGACTAACTCCGGTCATAATTTAGATGACAATGAGGAACAGTGCAAATCAGAAACAATCATGAAAAATAAGACTCACATCCCCTTTTGCCTTGGAGGAAGAAGGCTGGTTAACTATAACAGCTACTTTACCAACTAAGCAACCAGAACCACAATAGAAGTCTAAATCACACCGATAACTTATTCCCTACTTAATCTCTGATCTATTCATTTTCTACTTCAAACCATTTTACAGGTTGCATTGACTACAGATAATCAAACTCATATTTTAATATAATTTCCAGTTTACTTTGTAGTCCTATTTAGCAATATCAATCTCATTTCATATCAGGTTAATGCATAAATGGAATCCAAATAGCAATTGCACATAATTTCCTGGTAGCAGATTATTTAAAAAATGTACTATGTCAATCAAGATGTCATTGTAGCTTTACTTTGTATTTCTAAATATTCTGAAAATGGGGTGGGGGTCTTATTTTCTATTCTTAATAATATAAAAAGGTTAAGCTGCTGTGTAATTCTACAAAGCATTTTAAAAATTTTCCTTCTAATATTTGAAAATTAATGTACATTTCAAAAATACTAATCAAATTTTAAATTGTTTCTGGAGACAATTAAAAAAAATTGAAATAAATTCCTCACCCCAAACTGATATCCAGCTCCTCCCTACAAAGAGAGAAGTAACAAAGTATAACATAAAAATATACTCTAACCTTGGCATATTCTTAATATTAACAAATTATTTTGGATGCTGCATTTTCCCAAGAAATAAATTAAGTAAAGTACACTATTGTATTAAGCTAATGATAATAAAAACTTAAAACCAAACATTCTTTATATTTTTATGAAAGCTATGTTAATTTTTCTACTTGATATCAGATTTTAAATACTGAAATATAATCTGCACACAACTTAAAACAAATGAGGAATATCTTTTTCAGCTTATAAAATGTCTAAATATCATTTTCCTAATAAACCAATTGCATTTGTCAATGTATTTAACAGTAACTGATGAAAAAAAAAAGCAAGCAGTTAATTTATTAGTATAGAGATATAAAATTAAGATTTAATTCAAATAAATATTTAAATATCTAGATTAAAAACATTTGATTTTGTATGTATGTTAGTGTAAGAGCAAAAAATGGTATATGATAATCTTAAAGAAATTTCTAATTTAATTTGCAACTTAATATTGGAAGTGGTCTACAACTTCTCAAAAGACATAACTATTAAAGTACTTCTCCTTATTCACATTTAATTATAACAAATTTTATGAATAGAATATGACTCAGCATTGTACTTAATGATTTCTAAAAGTAGCATTTAAATAAGTAATAAGAATGATTGCTAGTAAGCATAATTTTCATCAGATGAAAAATAGTCATTAAGATAAAACTCAATATATACTTTCTGAAGTCTTGTATATTAGATGCATTACATCAAATTCTATTTAAGAATCATCAAAATATAGGCTTAAATAGTTCAATATGATCAAAATGGATTTTACTGACAGTAAGCTAATAATGGTTTCCAATAAGAAAATTACAACTGTTTTGAAACAATCATGTTTTTCTCGTTATTGCATGCAACATAAATAACTGGCATCAGTAATAATTCAGCTTTTCACAATTAAAAAATTTTAAGATAACCTTTTTAAGAACTTTATTAATGAAAATTATATCCAAATATATTTTCATTTCATCTTCAGTTTAAGAAAAAATTCAGTGTTTCAAATTATTGATAAACAGGTTTTATTAATTATATAACTTTAAAATCATATCCATTTACAGTAAGATTTATTTTTAATTTGTCAAATTTTATAATGCTCATTAAAAATTGTATATATCATTTTAAAATATGACAATAGTAAACATTTTATGTTCCTCTTGGAATTTATTTAAAGCTATCTTTTGATAAGAAATGTGTTGTGTATCAGCTTCTTGACACAATGAACAAATATTGATAATAATTTTCAATTATATTTTCAGCATAAAAATATTACTCGAGTGAAAACATCACAAATAGAAGTAAAGATTTGAAATTATGTTGAAGCCATGAGCATTGTAAACATCATTAATTATACAAGGAAAAAGTCTTATTCTGTCGATACTGCTTGCATTAATTCCTCATGATTGACAATCCCTTTCTTTCTGATTTTCAATGCACAACATAGTGCTAAAATTTGAAATTTTAGATTAAAATTTTTTAAAATTCTAATGCTTTAGTAGCCAAAGATAACTTGTTAGTGCAGAAAATAACTAAAGCAAAGTGTGTTATAGAGGTAGAGTAGCAGTAAAGTCAGTGAGTAACAATTAAAAAACCCAAAACTTTGCCTATAACAGGTTAAAATTCTGCTGGTACTAAAAACTATTATGGTTTCATTCCTACCAGAATTTCATCATCATGTTGCGCTGCAAGCAAAGATTTCCCTGACCCTCTATTTACAACCCATCTCTATTGTCCATTGCTCCTGGGAGATCTTCATGGCTACATTCTGTATCAGGACAGAGCTGTTGTATATAGGTTCTAGCTCATCATCCAACCTTTGCTTGTCCATGCTAAGGGGGCTCACAGAAGTATATCACTTATGAGTTCGTCCTTACTTCTCCAGCAGTGTTCCACATGTCTAGCTCGTCTAACTTGGATACTTTTTGTGATGGGTGGTAGGTGGCCATACAGCAGCTGTTTTGTGGGGTGTTGCCTCCAGGACTTGTTCAATACAGCTCACAGCATTCTAGTGTAGTTGCAGTCAAGCTTTTTCTCCATAGGTTTAATTACCATCCATGTGGTGTACCCATAGAGTAATATTGACATGACTGCTGCTTGGAAAAAACAGTGTTTTATTTTATCAGTCAAGTCTAACTTCCATATGACCGATAGCCTATCGATAACTGTTCATGCCTTTGCTTGTCGTGTGTTGATGTCATTCTCAGTTGATAAGACACTGCTTCCGAGGTAGGTGAACTTGTCCACTAGTTTCAGAGGACAACCCTTTAGTGTGATGTCACCTCTTTGATTAAAGCACATGTATTCTGTTTTGTCTGTGTTGACATAGAGGCCTATGCCACCTGCTGCTCATTCCAGACTATGTAGCAGGGATTCAGCTTGGATGGGTGAATTTGCTAGAAGCACTGTCATTAGCATAGTCTGCATCTGTAATAGTTTGAGCGGGGTATCTTCTGCTTCTTTCCTTTACCAGATTGAAACCATTTTCTTTCATTAAATCTAGACGTTCTAAGCATGTAGTCTTGGAAGATAATAAACAGGTATAGGGCTGATGTATCTCTTTGCAGCACACCTGTTACAATGTCAAAGTAGTCTGTGTCTCCATCTGGTGAACAGACTTTTACTTTTGTGTTTTTATATAGCATCATTATTGCTGTGACGGTTTTTTAAAGAGGCCATAGGCAAGAAGCATTTGCTCTGTTTTCCCACTGTGTATGGAGTCAAATGCCTTGGAGAAGTCGACAAATAATAGTGGTGCCTCAAGGTTTTTAGCTCAAATGCCTTCTAGAATTTGACAGAGTCAAAATTTGTGATGTCATGGATCGATTTCTCTGAAAGCTATTTTGGTTCTTCCAAAGCATTTTCTCAATTTTAGGTTCTATGCGGTTACATAGTAGAGCATTGTAGATCTTGGCTATGGATGTAAGGGTTATACTTCGGTAGTTTTTTGCTATTCTGAGGCCCCCTTCTTGGGAAAAGGGAGGATGCATCCCTTTGTCCATCTGTCTGTATTCTGGTTATATATGGCGTTACAGTATCGGAGCAGTAAGTTGTCAAATTCCCTTGTCTTCCATACTTCTGGGGGTATTTCATCAAGCCCTGCTGCTTTCCTATTTTTAATTTTTCTTAGTACTGAGTCGAGTTCTTCTTGGGTAAACTGTCCTAGTTTGATGTCTAGTTGATTACTAATAATTTTTGTAAATGATTCTTCCGTAACTTTCAGAGTTCTTGAAATTCTTGAAATGTTCTTTCCACAGGTGTATTTGTTCTTCTTGGCTGGCAGCTTTCAGTTTAGCTCTTGCAGTTGTCTTCCTTTTGTTTATCATCTGCCATGCTATCCTAGATTGTCTATCTTCAGCCGAGTCTCTAAACTTATTGATCTGATTTTGGATGTATTCTGTTTGTTCTTTTAGGTATATGTTAGTTCATTTGTTTTGTGCCTTCTTAAGTTTCTGAGCATTGATATTGGTTAGGTTCCTCCTATTGTATAGGGAAGCGGTTTTTACATCTGCACACTATTTTTTAAATGCTAGTGTCTCCCATGGGACTCAAGGTTTAGCTCTTTGTTTAGATGGTATGCATTCCGCTGCCGCTTCTATGTGGGCATTGATGAAGTTCTCATATTTGCCATTTACTGTCACTTTATTATTATATTTAATGATTAGAATGAAAAGTTTGATATATCTAATAAATCCATGGATTATATAAACAGCCAGTTAGAAATTACCTGATCTCGAAGTTTTTATGACAATAGATTAATATGCTGTTATTGGCATTTCATAAAACTCATCAACTTTTGAAACTATGTTCCATTTCCAAGATTCATTTGTGCAAAAAAATCTTTTTTAAATAATGCTATCATTTAATGTATCATTTCTTAGGGGGAAAAAAAACAACAAAAAAACACACTTAATTCTTTAAAAAAAATAAATAAATAAATTAAAAAAAAAAAAAAAAAAAAAAAAAAAAGTGATTTAGCAAAATTAAATTGTTTTCTGTCTTTTTCTATCTAGATTACAGGCACAGGAAAGTCACAATTTTTGGTTTGGTTGAGTTTTATCGCATATCAACCATTGTTGGTTATTTAATGCCAAATCCTCTTTCTACATGTATACTAAATATATATGATTTGTAAACACATTTTATTGATAAGATTTTTAAACGAGCATGAGCTCTTTTTTTTTCTGCACACAATTTCAAGTATTTCTATTTACCACCAATCATTTGTCAGCACACAGCTAAATGGCCTCAAATATTGCTATATAACTGTCAAAATTTAACATTAGTCATTTGTTTGCCCACCATTTGTATGTAATTTTACTTTTAAAATGAGGTAGAACTAATTTGTTTGCACACTAGTATAGTTATTGTTTTTACACAGTTAAATGATTTCAATTATTGCTAACACTGATAATTCTATTCAGTATCAATCATTTGTTTGCACACAGTGGTTACAAGTATTTCTGTTGAACACTATTCATTTGTCTGCACAGAGTCAAATGGCTTGAAGTCTTACTATTTAACACTAATAAGTTTATTCAACATTACTCATTCATTCACAGACAGTTAAATGGTTCCAAATATTGCTAACAATTCAATTAAACATCAGTCATTTGTTTACACGCAGTTAAATGATCAACCAGTTCTATTTCTAACAATTCCATTTAGTATAAGTTAGTTGTTTGCACACAGTTTAAATGTCTAACAGTACTATTTGACCCATAGATAGGACCATATCAGGTGCTATCACTCCAGGTCAAAGTGGACCTGGGAGCAACGGTAATTAAGGGGTATTCCACGTTTCCCAAAACTCACTATCAGATGGTTTAATGTCACATCCAAGATGTTTACCCCTCTGCAGTGCTGCAGTCGGTGTATTCTATATCCCAAACTGACTGGGCTACACAATCTTTGAATATCAAAAGAATTTTTCAGCAGACTGTAGTCATAATTTCAATCATTTAAGTAATTTTCATGCAAATATTTTGCTTTAAAAAACAAAAAAAAATCCAATTCATAAACTTAGTAAGTAATGGAAATTAGTTTTACAAAAAGGTCAATGAAATAATACAAAATACACTGTCCAATTAAATTAGATAGGCCGAAACACTTGTCCATCGTATTAAAGTAAGCAACTTGTTTAATAATATGCTGATTTATTAAAACAAAATACAAACACAAATACCATTTAAGCAACACTCACAAAGCAAAAAGCTAATAACCATTAACAAAACAATATATAATGCAAGGCTATGATGTTGAAGATGAAATTGTATATCATGCAATAAACATTATTAACAGACTGTTTTCCATCCACATCATTTCAGTATTCTAAAAATTCAGCAAAAATAGCCATGTTCATTATTATTACCACCACCTCAATGGAAAGATAGATGAATTCTGTGCTATTTAATCAATAGTATGTCAGACATATTCCATAAATTGTTGAGATGATTGAAAGCAAAATAAAACAAAATAAACTCATGTTTAATATGCACCAGTTGTTAAATGAAAAATGTTTTTTTTCAGTTTATAAAACTTTTTTGAAAGACTATAAAAACCCTATAAAATAGCAAAAAGGCAGTCTCTTGTAACCTCTTGGTTAGGTAGTTCCATTGAAACTTATGTCAGAATTAAAAGAATAAATCATAAGTACTGAAAATTTACTAGAAGAAATCTTTTTTTTTTAAAGTACAAAGTCTAAATACTAAAAAATTAAAATCACTGAGTCTTAAAAAAAAACAAAAAGACACATACACAAATACAATTTACTAAACAGAAAGTAAAAGTAGTTCTTTTCTCTATAACCTAAATTATTTTCAGACTATTATGCAATGAAAAATGCCTAACTAATATCTGAAAACCATTCCTATCTTCAATTTTTAAGAATGAACTTGCAACATTTTCTTTACTTTTAATTAAAAATAGCAAAAAACATTTTAAAGCATTGCTGATTTTTTTTTTTACTGGTAAAAGACCAGAGTATGTGAGTGGATGAAAGCTTTTAAGAGAATATCTGGACAGAAATAAAGAATAAGTAAGAAACAAAGAAAATGAAATTTGATCAAAACACAACTCATAAGTTAAAAAAAATAAAATAAAAAAATACATTCATGAAATTCATTTTATAGATTTAACTAAAACATTACAATATCATTTGATAAAGGAAAAAAAAAAAGTGTGGACGGGAGAGGCGACATTCTGCCTGATGAGACTTCATGAAACATGGTTAACAATTGTTCAAGATTCATAGATTTTAACCAAGAGATCCACGAGAACTACCAAAGTAGCATCTTACAAATAAATGAATACCACAAGTGTATTATGAAGCAGATAAGAAAATCAAATTACCTTCTTGATGACCCTGTTCGGTCAGTACTTGTACCCTAAAGAAAAGGAGAGGAAAAAAAAAAAAAAAAAAAAAAGAAAAAAAAAAGAAAAAATGTTAAAAAAAAAAAAAAAAAAAAAAAAAGGAAAGAAAAAAGAAAAAGCAATTATCAAAATCAAGTGGTCAAGTAAACTTCAAATAATTTTTCTTTATAAATAAAGCAGTACACCTATCAACAGTTTGAGGGTTAAAAATGTTTTAGTTTCATGCAATATAGCAAAAATTGGTGGAAAAAACCTAATTGAAATACTTGCATTTTTACACAAGTAAAAAATATTAAAATACTATTTCTTTACAGATGCCTATAAAAATTAAATGTAAAATTATCCCTCTTGAGTAAAAAATAAAAATAAAATTAAATTAAAAAAAAAAAAAATATGAATAACATTTCAAGAATGAAAGAGTCCCAAGACAATAAAGCAAACACTCCCAACAAGAGGATTTTAAAAAATTGTCTGTGTGTGGAGAGATGAGTGGAAAGATATGAAAACCATTTAGGTCACTGCATACAAAATGTAACAAAGTACCAATTAGGTAGTAAAAATACTGACAGAAGAATCTTAATATAAAAACCCAGGGAAGAAGGAGGATACAGACTGATCTTGCATTTCTCATTTGGATTGTACCATTTCATAATGATGAAAAAATCCAATTCAAGATAGCAAGCAGCTTGTAATAATTAAAATACTGATCTCTAGATATTTTACAGATATTATTGTGCTCCCTTTCTTTAAACTAAAACATTTCTTGTGCCAATTGATTGGAAATCAGCACAAAAAGAAACTTTAGAAAGCATGAAGTAATAAAATGAAATGTTTTGTCTTAACTAAGCCCTAGTGAATGATACATGAATGGTAGGATACTTTCTAGTTCTTGAAAACTAAGGAGAATGACGCAACTGGGGAGAAACAATTCTAAAAAGATACTTACAGCAGAAGACATCTTTAAGCACTACTTAGAAGTACTTGAAGTTGTTTATGTAAGAGCCTATTAGTTATCCCCAGTCCGACCATGGAGAAGGATAACACCTGGAGAGAGAAAGAGAGGAGAGAAAAAAAAATGAATTTGTAAGCATTAAATGAACGAAAATAGACATCTTAAAATGAAAATCTTAAAGCTATATAAAAGAGAAGAGTAAAAA
This sequence comes from Sepioteuthis lessoniana, assembly GCA_963585895.1. NCBI lineage: Eukaryota > Metazoa > Mollusca > Cephalopoda > Myopsida > Loliginidae > Sepioteuthis > Sepioteuthis lessoniana. The sequence continues at coordinate 46,603,977 of OY757931.1, read as the reverse complement.
ATTTTAAGAAGTTAGTAAGAAAGATCTTTGTTATTTTGACTATAAAGAATTAGAAACACGATTTTGCTCATTTTCACAAATAATACAATCATTTAATAATTTAATGGTATATAATCAACTAAGAAAGGTTTTGAAAGAGTAAGATGGATACAGATAGAAAAGGTTTAAAATGTTTTAGTTTCATACAATAAAGCAAAAATTGGTGGAAAAAACCTCATTGAAATACTAGCATATTTACACAAGTAAAGGTGTAAGTATTTCAATTAAGTTTTATCAGATACATTCTATGAGAGAAACTTTCTGATGATAACATTGAATATAATGTCAATGCTTCTCTTTTTTTATAGAATGTATTAAGACTCTTTTTATAATTTTTTCCATCTTTTCCAGTTATTTTCATTGATAATGTAATTAACTACACTGACAAAAACTTTATTCAATACCATGAGAGCAGTTTAGGATACCAAATTTGCTTGTCTAAGAAGCATCTTTCATTCTTGAGTGAAAGTTTTGTCGTTCTCTCTTCTTAATAACTATTTCTTACCAATAGTTTCAGACCTTTAAATTTGAAATGTTTTTCATTTTAACTTTTAGAATTTATACTTTAGTTATAAATCATTTTCATTTTTTATCATAATTATGCATAAATTCTATAGTCATTTTCTGCTCAATATATTTTCTTTGTGCATTGGACATTTTTTTTTTATAGATCATAGTTTCAATCAACATTTTCTGTAAACGAAAAATTCAACTTTTAAAGTATTCAAAGATTATCCATGCAACAAAGTAATCCTTCAATTATATTCAAATTACACTTTTCTGGTACTGGCAAAGAGATGCCAGAAATTGTTTATATATTGCAAAATTTGTCACTTCTACATAAAAAAGTTATATAATAAAAACAAATTTTCATATTTTTTAAGTCTTGATAAAATAATATCACTCAGATTTTAGGTTAAATCAAATCTATTCAAAACTGAAGTCATGTACAACTAAAACAATAGAAAAGTTCATACAGTGGAAACAGAATAAATGTATCATTTAAGTAGAATAATTCAATTTCTATAGGTCTTTAGACTTTTTCTTAACTTTACATTTGATCATGATACATTGTCATTTGGTTTGCCATTCAGCTAATTTTAATTGTTTTGCTTTAGTTGCCAATAAGATAGATATTCAAAATGTTTATATCAGCAAATTTGATAGAGGATCATTAGGTAATACTAAATTGTTACACTCACTTAGCAGCAAGAAAAGATTGATCACCTTATTAATTTTCTGTTTACACAGAACTCTAAAAGAGTTCATGATTTGATTTATTAGTATTTTAAGATCAAAAGAATACGTGAAAAATAATGGGGAGGGGACACGATTATAAAAATATCTAAATAGGACAATTTAAAAACACTTTTGCCAAATCCTGAACATTAAGAAACCAAAATATTTTAGACCAAATATTCAGGATTAAGGCTTGGAAAAGCCTTTTTTTTTTCACAAATTTTCAGCGATAAAAATAATTAAGAAATTTGCTTTATATATCCCAAAAGTTTTTTTTTTAAAAATAATAATAAAATTTTGATTCACTTGACCACTTTGAAAAAATAAAAAGATATCAGTACAATGCCTTTCTGCATATTATGGAATATTAAGTACTAAGCTTTATCGCAAAACTTTTCCATAATAGCAAACAAGACAGCTCAAACATAAAATGATTATTTTTTATTATGAATAGTCATACAACAGTTTGCTCTTTATCATAGAGTTTTGAAAAAACAAAAAGAAAAACATGTAAATTCTGTTACCAATAAAGAATAATGGGTATTTTAAATCAATTCAGTTGATACTGTGTTATGCATTATATAATATATACAAAAGCAAACGTTATCTAGATGCAGTGAGTGAATACAAATAAAGCACAAAGTCAAGTTAGAGTTGAACTAATTTTTGTATGTTTTATATCACAAATCACTATCAAATTAAATTATAATGATCATTTTTTAAAAATTAGAAATATAAAGAGCAGTATTTCAGTTACTTAATTAGGAAAACAAAAGAATAAAAGTTCCAATTTTAATCAATCAACAGTTAAAAAATACTCTGAGGCAAATAACAGACTTTCCTTTTTTTCCCCCTTAGATGAACAGTTGTAAAAAAAAAAAAAAAAAAAAAAACAAAGAAAAAAAAAAACAAAGAAGAGAAAACAACAACACCACACACAGTCTTAATAATTATGCAATTATATTCTTACTGTGACGGCAAATTCTTTAAAATCCCAAAACGGGACTTTATTTTCGCACGTGTGAAGACGGGGCAGACTGGCACTTGATCCCTTGTAGAATAAGTCCACGTTCAGAGTTTTTTCCTCGGGCATATAGGAACTGGCATATTATGTGGGGGATTAATTTATGGCTAGACTGACCACCGCTGGCCAGGGGGTTCCAAATTTCACACTATACACACACCCACCAAGGCCGCTAGTCTTCCTCCCCTAGAACAATGGAAGATATGGACCTCTAGGTTTATACGTAATAATATCAATTGTAGTAGTCAACCACTCCGGTTTCTCGTATAATTTTAAAGGAATTTATAGGACAATTTTAAGCGAGCATATCATAAGGCGAATAGAAGCTGAAAAAGGAACATGAAATAACAAATTCGTAGCAGATGCTACAAATAACAACTTCGAGCACGTGGGAACATTAAAATATATCAATCCTTTTTACTACACACAGATATACACCTTCAACATATCAAACATATTATAAATGAGTAGTGCATGAACGCAAATGTCTTTCTTCTTTTCTTTTGTTTTCAGTCTTTCTTCAAATTGAGAGAGAGAGAGAGAGAGAGAGAGGGGATATATATAATTGGGTAAAGAAGAAACAGTCCCAAGGTTTACTTATCTTATTTCGATGGATTCCTGTGGAGAATATTTCTTCTTTTACGGGCTGACAGACTTTATCTTATTCTTAGTACTGGCTTGAAGAAATGGCTCCTTCGTGTCCGAGATATTTTTTGTCTTTAGTTCCATCCGCCACGAACCCTGTCCAACAACTAATTTTCTCTTTTCCTTTTTTCGCTGACGGGAAGAAGGTGCCACTTCCGTTTTAGGGTCCCAGCCAATCATTTGGCTTCTACCTTCTTCCTTCCCGTGTCAGGTGACCCGAGTGAGGTCACAGAGTACCAACATCTGTTGGTCTCCACTCTGACCCACATTCTTTACTTTGACAGCTTGCTACTGTTAACTCACGCACGGGGAATAGTAGTAATCTTATTTCTATCTTCTCAGTGGGACACCACATGACACTTACATTCATCAAGAAATCACAAATGTACTTATAAATAAACTTCTACAAAAACTTTTCTGACAATGACTTAAGGTCAAAATTAGATGAGAGAAAAAAAAAAGAAAAAAAAAAAAAAAAAAACCAACAAAAAAACTAAATCCTAAGAAATATTCCTAATTTGTGTTATTACTTTAGTTCATCTCATGCTATATATAGTAAGTAAAGCTGGCAACAAGGGTGACCCGAAGGCTCCCTTTTTGATAGCTACTACAGCAAGGTGTAGGTGAAGGCACTACTCCTTTCCCTGGATTGCTCCACTTTACCCTTGATCCCAACCTTATAATGCTGAGTGTTAAGCAAGGAGGCATCAAGTACCATTTTTTGAGTGTTTGGTATGACTCGACCTGGGATTGAGCCCAGGTCTCTGGGGCCATTGGCGAACACTCTAACCATCACTCCAATGTCCAGTAAATGCTATATACAATGTTGGTTAAAAAAAGAAAAGGAAGAAAGTATAACTTTTTTGAGAAAATTTTTCTTGTTTACAAACAACCTGGATTGAATGAATTAAGACTATAAAAATAAAATAAATAAAAAGGCATTTCAGGCACTTCATTTAAATGATACAAAAATATGTAAGTCATTTGATACCATTCTTTAAATGGCTTGAAACAATAAAAATTAACCTTTTTTAAAAGATATCATCAGACACTCAAAACAAATATGACCATCCTCTCTATTGATTATCTACTTGTGTATCTTTAAATGGGTCGAGAGGCCAATCCACATATTTCAGTGCAGTATGGACAGGAGAAAGTGGCAGCAAGTGATGGTGGACACTTCTCTTTCCTAAAAGCACTGTTGCTTTATTATTGTAAATGGTGAGCAGTCCCTTCCTGCATGGATTTCCTCCAGCAACATCTGTCCAAAGTAATGCACTCAGTTGCTCAATGTGATGTTGAATTTCCTCAGACTAGTCTTGATGTTGTCTGAAGTCGTTCTATTCCTTGACAGGAGCTTACTGACCTACCTTCAGTCCTGAGTCTCTGATCTGTTTGGGGAGATGATCATTAGCATTGCATTATGGTGGGAGTGATACTGAACATGCTAGCTTTCTCTTGAAAGCTGATGTTAGTACATCTGTCCTTTCAGCTGATCCTCAAAATCTTTTGTAGAGATCTTTGTTAGTATTCCAGGTGCTTGCTGTAGATAGTCCATGACTCCACTCAATAGAGCAGGAAGAGGAGAACTACAGCTTTGTGGATCAAGAGTTTTGTTTGAACCTTTAGGTAATGGTCTTCAAAAACCTTTTCTCAAGATTAAGTGATGGTCAACCTCAGAGTCAATGCTAGCTTTTGAAGAGAGAAGGCTGCTGAAGTAGAGATTGATATAGAATCAGGGTCTTCATGTTTATGGATAGACTCTGGACTTTATATGCTTTAACAAAGGTATTCAGAATGTCCTGGAGATCTTTTGCAGACAGTGATGTGATGTCATTGTCACTTGCACACTGAAGCTCCATGACAGTGGTGCTTTGGGCCTGTTAGTTAAAAAAACTTACCATCAGTTCTGTACAGGATTGGGATCCTCTGAGGCAGCTCTTCACTAATGAAGATGGCAAATAGGGAGAATGCAATGTTGTATCCCTGTTTGAACAGTTTTCACAGTAAAGGGTTCAGACAGCCACTGTTATTGAGCACTGATTGTCATAGCATAATGTAGCAGCCACTGCATTTTAGTAGAAAACAACCATAGGATCAGGTATAGCAGAAATGCCAAAAACCGTATCAGAAAGATGCAACCCAATCCAACAAAGAAAGGCTCCTTTAAAAAACAGGATTTGTTAAATAAAATAAAAATGAGATTTAAATTAGTTTTAATTCAGTATGGAGGTGATGATAGATATTTGCATAGGAAGCACTGTGTACAATCATCATGTATATTGGTATACAGGGAAGAGAAAAAGTTTACTTCTATAACCCACATTTGTCTGGTGAAGTTCATTTTAAAAAGATTAAGCTGGTCTTTTTGTCAGATACATATCTATTTTTGTATATAATATACATGTTTAAAAAAATTGTGTGGCCAACCAAGCTTTCATTAAATGACTCTGGTGTCAAACATGGTTCTCACACACACACTTATCATATTCCAAACTTCCTTATAAAGAAGGACTGATATGCATGTGATAGATTTTAAACAATAAATCCCAACCTCACAACTATTTTTACTTATAAAATTAAAAAATAAATAAATGAAAATAAAAAATCAATGACTGGAATACTACAAGAAAGCACCTGCATCATTGTCTCTTCTATTAAAGGATTTCCTTCCTTGTACTCCACTAGTGAAGTCTATTGATTAATCAAAAAGTTGGTATGTAGCACATATGATACAAATTTCAATCAAAATAACAAAAGTTTAAATTTGTGACATGTCAATTTTGACATTTATTTTATGATTGTAGCAGAATACCTCTAATGTCTTGGTCAGCATAACAGTTCCTGCACAACAGAGATAATTCATTTATATATTTATCTTTCCAAACCAAATTGTGACAACTGTGTTTTGTCATCCTTTCTGGAGTAGTAAAATTATAATTCATGACACATTAATGCTAAACAAGTTTTTAATCTTAAGCTGAATTCAGTCTGAAAAATTTTTGGCTTGTCATGCCTTTTCTTCTCATCAAAAACAAAATTCCTACATTTACATAAACTATCTTTATTCTCACTTGGACTTAACATTGTTAGAAAACTCAGGTTAAATTGTGTGGCAATGATAATTGAGTAACAGTTATTGTTATCCTTCCAGTCTTTTGTTCTAGGCAGTTCCAAAACTTGTGCTAGTAATATAATAAAATCTGGACTTGATAAAACTAAAATTGACATTCTCTAAGTAATTCAGCAAACTGGTTTTTTGTGTGTATGCATGTGTATGTTGAAAGGGAGGGTTATGAATTGATATATTAAACAAATCCAGGACTTTAAAATGTAAGGATGACTACAGAGTAGTTGCAGAAATGTATTGATATTAGAAAACATGAACTGATGGTATGTGTAAACACCGAGTGTGACAACTCCCATTTGTTTATTTTGCTCTCAGTATCTATAAATATTACAGAGCAAAACAACAAATGATACAACAGACAAAATGAAATTAGTAATTAATTTCTAGAATCTAGGGGTGATCTGAAGAAACAGAGCTTTTTTGTTAAGTAAAAATGAAAGTAAAGTGAGTGGCCATAAGCAATCATAAGTCCATAAAAGGACTTCTATGTTCAGTTAGTGAATTCTGAAACAGGACAGGAAAAATAGCCATTATAAATTGCTTGCATTAAATAAAAAAGCTAAATTTAAGCTATATTTTTTTTCAATATTGAATTATTAAAGTGTTCTGGATATATTTGATTGTTGCAAAATAACATTTTGTTTAAAAGTTTATAAAAATAGTTTTGCATTTTGAAAAATGTTGTTTAGGGTAAAAATTTAAAATGATCTTTTGTTAGAATTATTCATTAACAAAAGAAGGATGGAACAGAGGAAATCTATTTAATGTAGAAATAGATTTTACTCTAAAACTAATTTTTAAACATTTCAGAATGTGATCATTAATTAGTTAGAATTCTGTAGAAAATAAGACTGATTTTATTTATTCATAAAGCTTTAGCTTAATCAATATGATATTTCAAACAAATATAGTGAATAAATAGTTAAAAATTGAATTTTGAAATTCTACTTAGATAAATAAAAATCAAACACCTTCCCACTAACAAAAAAAACTTCACATACACTAACTGGGTTTCACAAGTTTTATATCAGTTGGCCCAAAAGGAATGAATGAATGAATAAAATAATCTACTTCTGTAAACTAAATTAAACAACTAAAACTATACAAATATAACTAAAGTACAAAGATTGAAAAGTTTCTTAGCTTTTAAAACTGAAGATATACCAATTTAATGAAAATACTTCTTAATAAACCAAAATATAAACAAATTAAACAAAACTGAAATGTTTTTTTTTCAAGAGCTTTGACAAAAGCAAAGTCAACTTCACATTTTCACAATTTTAATTTATGAAACTATCCTTTTTAAAGTCTTATAATAGTATTATCAATAATACCATATCTTGAAGCTTATTATTAACATGTTAATATCTAATCTATGGTATTAGTCCAGTTTGAGCAATCTCTAGATGAGAATACTCCAAGGTCAGGAGGACAAGATGCTTGTTTATTCAGTACATGTTGGTTTAAAAAAAAAATAATCAAGTGAAATGCAACCCAGAAGTTTTATACTAACAACAGCAGTAGTACTACCACAATTAAGAACAATAACTCAATAGTGGTTACTCCAAAGGTAATGTAAAAAGGAAAACAACCATATATATATAATCATGTCATATACCTTATGTTATAAATAGGGAAAAAGATAGAATTTCGCCTTTGTCTAATCAATAAATGACAAGCACACCCTATTATCTTTACTTTTCCAGCTAGCTAAATATGATCTCATTGTCTTTCAACTCAGGGGTGGATGTAAGAGCAGCAGTAGTCAGTCACTAAGATGGCAATGGTGAAGGTAATGATGGTAGTGGTAGTAATAGTAGCAGCAGCAGCTTGAAAGTTCCATTGTTCACCCTTAAACACTACCATTGCTACTCAAACCATGATAAGAATTTTCCTACCAGTTTAAGATAGGGACATTAAATGTAAACCCATAGCCAAAATGAAAGGTGAGAGTAAGCTCATTATTCACCATATCAATTCAAGAAGTAATCAAAGAGTAATCACAATCAATGGAATTTAATCAGGTGAAATAATTATGTAATATTATACATAGCAATCAGTAAAATCCAAAATATTTAATTGATGAAGTATATCTTTAAGGAAATAAATTATAAGGACTTGATGCAAAAGAAAAATCAGATTAAAAATAAATATACCAGGAACCAAAATTACTTTAAAATGAATTTAACCTTTTTCTCTCTTTGTCAAAAATGAGAAACCAATTATTAGCATTTATGTTTATATATTTGGTACAAAACCCAGAACTTTTCTTCTAATCTAAAAAAAAAAAAAAAAAAAAAAACACTCTAGTGTAAAAATCAAATTAACTATTTGAAGAAACCAATTCACTCATTGGAACAGGATATCAGATAGTAAATATAATGACCATTGTACTAACAATGACTTAATATGTAATAATTCTTTTCAGAGCCAACAAACAAAAGATCCATACTATCAAGCATATTCCATCATAAGTTATTTTTATATGTGGCAAAGAATTAGCAAAATAAAATTCCATTGTATACATGCATATAAATAATAGCCAAGATCATTACAATTTTTATTTCAAAACACCAAAAATTTACTTTAAGTAGTCATCAAAACCCCAAGATACTGTATATTAGAAATGGAAAACAATATGCATATGGGTCACCTATTATAATCAAAATGTTTAAAACTTAAGATTATCTTATTTGTTTATTTTTTCTATGAAGTCTCCAGCTACTATAATTAAATGATGCATGTATATGTATATCCCTTAAAAATAAATAAAAACTTATCTCTTTTTGGAGGGGAGAGGGATAATCTACTCACAATACTTTCATCAGCACTAGAGGGGGGGAGAGAGAGAGTGTGGGTGTGTGTAAGATAAAGAAAGAAAAGGCTTAAGAAAAATGTTTTCTCTACATTTTACTAATTTTCAGTTTTATCAAATGAGTTTATAATGGATAAGTGGGGGGATAGAAAGAAGAATGTTGGATAAATCAATTCTGCAGGGCAATTTGAATGTCGGTATTTGATATTTTCACAGACTATCCTTTCCTATTTATGTTAAAATTTGTTTGCCAATGGTCCGGGAGACCTGGGTTCAATCCCAGGTTGCATCATACCAAAGACTTTTAAAATGGTGCATATATATATATATATATATATATATATATATATATATACACACACAAACACTAAACTGCAAGCAACTTTTATTTTTCAGCAGATCACATTATTTGAATGTCTTTAAAATTTTGTTATTCTAAGGAATTTGACATATCTTATGTTAAAGAACAAGAAATTTTAAAAATAGCAATTGGATTTTTTTAAAAATATGTATTTAAATTAGTAATTTCACCTATAAAGTGTATATAAGGCATTTGGATTTCCAAATATATAAGAAAAAAATGCTGCTTATCATTGTTAGTCTTGGAGGTGTGTGTGAGGAAAATAGAATTTTAAAATAATGTTATAGTATCCAAATTAATACGATCTTCATCCAATTAAATTTCTGGATCTTATTTAAGATGAATAAATAAGTTGTAACCAACAGAAGAGTGAATTTTACTCTATGTATGTTAAATGGATAACTAGTATGAAAATAAAATTTCAACCAACATTAACTTTGACTCATTCATTGTTACACATAGGAGACATGCATCAATTTATGGCATGCTGTCTAGTCAAGAATGACAATTAATGAAGAGTAGTGTTCATACTAAACTTTTGTGGCAGTAACAATGCTCATGTACCTAAAAACCATCATTAAGACAATCGCTACAATTGACGGCCTTCACTAACAACTAACATTATTGATTTTACACTTTTTTTCTTAATACTATACAAAACAATATGCTTGGCCAAATTTGGAGCATTAAATTATCTGAGTCTATGAATAATGTTAATTGTACAAAATGTATTTACCCAGAAATTATAACTATATGCTACTTTATATGGCTTGATCTTAAGTCCTATTTTCATTAAAAAAAAAAAAAAAAAAAAAAAAAAACCACCATACATTAAATGAAATAACCATTTCAAATTATTACCCAAAGTCTAATATAATCTTGGTAATGGTAACTGTTTTAACAAGATTGAGACATTAAATTGATAAATCCCATTTTAAATAGTTTCCTTTTCATCTTAAAAAAAAACCAACAAAATAGGACTTTTGATGTAACAATCTTAACAGTCAACACCAAGTCAAAACTAAAAAACAGAAAAAATTTATTTAAAAATAAATATAATAAATAACCCCTCTGTAATAGTAAATATCAAATATATGAGATTTCATAAAATCTTGTGTTCTTTCTATGACAGAACCAGATATACATTATTCAAAGTCACTACTTGTCACATCATGCTTATTATACTTAATACTTTGATGTATATCAACTTTGAAAATACATTTTATAATCATTCAGATACCAATAATGTTCATTTGAAGTCAGCCTTTATTGTAGCCATTATCAACCAAAAGAAATTACAAATTAAAAGCCTGTTTTTAATTGTAGATTGACAATTTCATTAATTCCAGATAGGGTGGCATACTTATCTATGGATGGAATGGTTATTTCTTATAATAATTAGTTATTTTCTTAAAAAAAAAAAAAAAAAAAAAAAAAAAAATTAAATGTGTTTCTTGTTTAGCATATACTATACTAGCATGTAAAACAAAAACAAAAGTAATTGTATTTCATTTATAGTTATTGTTTCAACAAGTAAGTTAAAGTAAAGTTAGCGACCATAGTCGAGGGTGACCCGAAGGCTCCCTTTTCGATAGCTACTACACCAAGGTGTAGGGGAGGGCGCTACTCCATTCCCAGGATTGCTCCACTTTACCCTTGAACCGTACCTTATAATGCTGAGTGTTAAGCAAGGTGGTATCAAGTTCCATTTTTAAAGTCTTTGGTATGACTCGACCTGGGATTGAACCCAGGTCTCCCGGGCCATTGGCGAACACTCTAACCGCTGGGCCAATGTCCCGGTTTCAACAAGTACTGCACTATTTTACATAGCAAAGAAAGAAAAGTATCAATTGCCTTACATTATAAAAATTATTATAAAATAAATTAGAGAATTTGAAAATTGAAAAATATTAATGCTCCAAATGATGGGAATACTACAAAAACAATTAGTTAAAAATAAAATAACTGATGTTATGGGGTTTTTTTGGGGGGAGGGGGGTTACATGTTCCTTAATCTTGCAATTTTCAAAATTTATTTTAAATACATTAAAAAAATCTTTTAATACAAAATCCATTTTAGTTGTCCATATGTATACATAACTGTTTTGAAGAAAAGTAAATATGATTTTTTTTCAATGAAAAAATCTAAGAAATAACTTATTGGCAATCAATAGATAGGTTAACAGCAGTGGATGAGTAAGCCAGGTAAACAAATCTGTTATGAAAACTATGATCATATACTGGACCAGTCTTATCCTCTTAGCAGATGGCAACTATATAAGTATTAATTAACAAGTCATTTCTATTATCACATTTCCTTTATTATGTCATTATATAGACAGAAAAGTGTTCAAGAGAATCCAATTCTTGTTAGAATCATAGCCAACATTACTCTTGAGCGATGATCAGTACTTGCAGAAAAGGCACAATACAAACATTAGCTCAGTCATTTTTCCTGAGAATATTTTCACAAAATGAGAAAGCAAGTTCAGATGAAAAAGCATACTCAAGTGTCCAGATGTGTAATAATAATAATAATAATAATAATAATAAAAA
>OY757931.1:46529668-46587168 GCA_963585895.1 Sepioteuthis lessoniana | reverse complement strand
AAAAAAAAAAAAAACCCTGCAAAATTTAATGAGATTTTATAAATTTGACACTAAAAATACTAATAATGGTAATTGGAAGGTTTTTTTATATGAAAATATAAAGTGCTTTACTTAAACTGAATAGAGTCTAAAAGACTGAATTAAGTGGGGAAAAAACACGTTAAAACCTCTCATAAGTCCGAGTTTGAAAATTTTAATTATGAATAAAATTAATTACTAAAATTAGTATTGTTTAATCCAACTATTTATTAGTAAGAATGGACCCAAACTAACTAAAAGTCATTAAAGTTTACTTTTCCTTATGATACACAATGGGATCAACTAAAGTAATAATCTTCAGAATAATTAATTTAAATCAATAATTTAAAACTAATCAATGAACAAGATTATCCCTGAATGTGAATATTTCAAGAAAAGCAAAAATATTTGTTTGCATGTACAAGTAAACTATTGAGATCAAATGATTGGATAAAGATTAAGAGAAAAATGCTTCTGTTAACTTTGACCAAGGTTTGAACCATGATTCAGGCTTACTTAGAACTTTTTTTGGCCATCAGTAGCTAACAGATAAAACCAGAAGAAAACATTTTTGTTTGAATTGTAATTTCTTCCTGTGTACATAATACCACTTTGAAAGATTTTCTCTTGAAATGGCAAGGTCTAAAAGCAAAAAAATAAAGAAAATGCATTTATTTGTGTCAAGTCACATATATTGTTTTTTTTTTCTGCTTTATAATCCTAAGAATTTTCACAATTATATTTTTCTATACTATTAAGGAACCAGTAAATTTTTATGGTATTTTTTCATATTTATCAGTAGATATCACAAAATGTCACCTTTCATATGGATCCTCTAATTAGGTAAGTTACAACAAAATAAAAATATTTCAATAAAAGAGTGATAACTTTATATCAAAAGAAAAAAATCGTACAAAGCTGATACATTAAGAACATAATTGAATTTCTAGTTATTTGTGAAGCTGAATGAAACGAATTAACAAAATATTTATGATACAATTTATTTGAGTAAAATAACTCAAAAACGATTCTAAAATGGTTGTAAGAATTTATTCTGAAATGAGAATATTATTTATGTACTTAGTAATAATGTCATCCAGTATTGGAGTTTAACTGATACATATAACAATCCAATAGTCAATAAATGTACAGATTCATAGATTTACAATTACTACAAAGAAATTCCAAAAAGAAAAAAAATCAATCCATATTTAATTATCTTGTTATTAGTCTATGTTACCCGTTATAAAGATTAAGTTATTTAGCCAAAAATAATGCCTTTTAGTTTTTCTGCAATAACTTAAGTTCTGTTTGCCCACTTTAAATCAGACATAATGATCAGTTTTTCAAGCTTTGTAAATGTTTCCACTTATTGATAAAAATATGGTTACAGCTTGAATAAAAGAAAAAAAATTAAATCCAATTTTAAAAACTTTCTTTACAAATGTCAAAATTTTCAATTCTTCTCTTAAACTAATTTTGGTAATAGAACATGAATTCAGTAAAATAAATAATATTGAAAATACCTTAACATTCTCTAATAAGCCAATTTCATGTAGATACTTTTAAGAATAATTATCAATTGACATTAAGGAGGATTCGTAAACACTTGACTCTTTTTTCACCAACTACTTTATCAAAAATTTAGAAATACACAAGTGGATTTGTATGAAAACATTAGGTTTTTTTTTTCATCTATAAAGTAAAATTCAGAATGGAGAATCGAATAAAATTAAAAAATAAAAAAAACTAGATAGAGAAAATAGAAAATATAAACTAATTAATATGTTGTTAGGAATAAAATGACAATCATGAAGATACTTTATTATTAATACTGAAATAGAAAATTAATTTTAAAATGGTTCTTCTGGGTGAACTATCAATTCAATCTAAGTTTTCAATTTCATAAACTAGGAAATTAAATTATGAAATTGAACAATTGTGTTAGCACTTAGATGTTTTTGAAAGTAACTTCGTTTTCTACTTATTTTTTCCAGTTATTGAAATTTGAAAACATCAGGGTTTTTTTTAAAAAAATAATCCACTTGCTAGGTTCTTAAATTTTATCAACAGAAGCAATTTGGAGTTGACCAGTCTTTACATGAAAATCATAACTATCAGATGTCCAATATTTACAAATAAAGCTGTAAATACGTAGCTTAGGTCTGGCAAAAAGCCTAAAGTAGAAAATAAAGAGTAGGAAAAACTGAGTTTGCACTACCAATGAAAGCAAAGCTGCCTGTTTACATTTTGGACTAACATTTAATCCAAAATAATTTCAGTTATATTTTTATTATTTTCAACATTTGAAAAAACTTTACACTAATTTTTTTTTTTTTAATATGTTCAAATACATATTTCACTAATCTGCATAATAACCAAGTTCTTCAAACACTTAAACTACGTGAATTCTGATAATTTTGTTCAAGAACTTTTGTAGTATCACATTTTCATTTATATATTTTGTAGGAAAATACTCACATTGCACCCACATAGGCTTGTTAATTTTAAATTTGTCATCAAACCTGTTGCTTTGATTTCAATAGAGTATTTTCCATTAAAGTCAAAACTTCTAAATAAACGAGGCAAAATTGCTAGTAGTATTGAACTGAAACTCATAGAATTTACAAAAAGGAATATAAAACTGATCACTCGGAAAATAACCGAACTTTACAAGACTAGTTTTTCCAGCAGTTTAAATAAAATAAAATAAAAAAGTGCTAATTCAAATCAATTATAAACTTACAGTAATACAGAAACAAACAATTTAAATGTTTTCTTAAAATAAACATCGAATAAATTTTTTAACAAATTGTTTAATATGGTTCTATTTGAAGGTAATAAGAAACTAAAAAACATGATTTCGAACATGGAAGGCGTGTTTATATATGTGACATTTTTCCTTGATACAAATGCCGAATTTTCTAGAGTTCGGTTGAATTCGACATTAGTCGGACAATATCATCGGCAAAGTCCGTCCAACTCCGAAGATGTCAGCATAAACGAAAACAAAAGTAACCGATACCCATTTGAAGAAAAAAAAATTGAATTAAAGTACAAAATAAATTCATAAATCAAAATTTAAACAAGTAAACAGACTTTTTTAAAATTTTCTTGAGAAGAATGCACCGATTAAAAATCTAAATGCGAAAACTAAAAAAAATCAACAAAAAAAAAAAAAAACCCACTCAGTTTTAAGTGAAAAATGCAGAAATTCAAATCGGGAAATTAGCGTAATGAACAACAATTTTAAGGAAAATAATTTTTGTGAAAATTGATTTTAAAATTAAATTATTCAATTTGATAGGAAAAAAGTACAAATGAAAGATTGCGGTCTAATATCACATAAAACTGAAAACACTCAAGGAACTTATGACGGTGTTTGAATTTTGCTAAGCTATTTACAAATTGTGAGTGATCAAAAAATTTTAAAAAGTGTCTAACATAAGATTTAAAAGATAAACGTAAAAGATCTCTTGACGATCACATCTTCCTTTCCATTCATTTCCTTGTGATTTTCTTTGTAACCGAATAATCTGAAACTAAAACTTGTATAACCACAGTTTTTTTTTAAGAAACAAACTTCCAATTAATTGAAGTAAAACACTACAAATGGGGAAAAAAACTAATGTCGAAGTAAACTTATTCCTTCATAAAATATGAAACTTCCAAAAAATGCTCTCCTTTTTCTTTAATGTCATCTTTCTGCTTCTTAAATGAAATTATGGGCACTAAACTGCATTAAAAAACACGGGCATTCTTAAACCTTATCGTTTTTGTTAACCATAACACGAAAAGTAACTTATGTAATAAATTTGTTTGACATTCTTTCCAACAACAAAGCGGTCGAAGATAAGAATTTGTGCAATGGTGATTATTGCACAAGCATTTATTTTAAAGAAATACAAAAATAAATTTCCAGTTCAGAATGACGAATAATTTTTTTTTCTCTTTATGGTAAAATGTTTTACGGGAGAAAACGTGGCTTCTTTTGTAAGAAAATTTCTAAGATTCCAGCCCAGTGATTAAAAGTAAAATGTAGAAAGTGGGCTTTATCAACAAAGTTTTATTTACTTGCTGTAGATGAGTTATCCATCCATTTCTCCATAAAATAACAAATGATTAAAGTAACATGATCAAACTAATAGAGGGCTTTATTATCATCAATTTAATAACGCCGCTGCTACTATCTATTCCCTCCACGATGCACTGAAGTATCCACCATACTTACTATATGATAACGAAAGTAAGAACATCGATGAACAAAACAGTCGACAAATGTAAATAACAGCCAATTTTAGAAATGATGATACTATAGAAGGGAGAGGACGGGTAATTAATTGATATAAGAATTAGGAAGAGGAAAAAGTTACTGTTAGAAGAAAAAAGTAATGGGAAGGAGGAAGGACAGTGGGACTCTTAGAGAGGGATATGACAATTGGAAAAAGAGATGGAGAGGGGGGGGGGGTCAAGTAGTCGGAGGAAGGAAATGTTTCATAAAGGCAAAACCTGCGAATGATGTCGACAAAGAAGCCCCAAGGCAATTAAATTGCAAGCAAACAAGAAATAGCTGCTATCTGGTGTTTTGAAGAAGAAAAAAGTTATCAAATCCTTAAAATTAATCATAACAGAAAAAATATTCAGGAAAAATATATGAAGATTAAATGCAAATAATTTTTTTCCAAATATTTGTTAATATGAATTAAGTTTGGATACATTTCCTGGAATCTTACAACAAAAAGAATATTGTAAAACTCATTTAATGAGAGGAAAAATAGGGGAACAAAAAGAATAACCAGGAAGAGCATTAAGAAAAAGAAATGAATAAAAAAGCGTTTTTTTTTGTTTTGTTAGTTAATATATTTGCGAATAAGGGTATTGATTGTAAATAAAACCTAAGATCGGTTGTATCACGTGGAAAAGGTTAATTGTTATTTTATTTATCTTTTTTGCACAGTTAGTGCCAAAAGGCATTTGTGTGTGTGCATTCTATATTGGTTTTTACTGAAAATAAAGAAATTCGATATCTAAATTGAATACTTTTCGTCTATTTGAATTGTTCAACTGAACCAGTAGGCATGAGGAAGAAGGGAATATGCAAACGCAAAGGCAATGAACTATAATAAAAGTTGGAAGAGATAAAGAAACGGTTTGCTGTCACTGATAAGTGAAAGCAACGAAGAAGAATCAGACATGGACCAAACGGTAAAAGTGTGAATTGGGAAGCAATCAAAATGAATTGACATGAGAAAGAAAGAGAAAAATTAGTAATAATGTAAAAGACTTGATCTTCTAGACCGAGCAATGTAGTAGTACAGTAAAACCGAAGTAATCAGGTAGAAATAGGCACTGTTGAAATATGTTGCAGCAAATTACAATACTGTTTTAAAAGAAATACATTTAATCAATGTTAACTATGGTGAGAAAGAAATAGATGATCGGAAACGAAGGAGATATTTTTGATGGCATGTGAAAAACAAAAAACTATTATTCTTTTTAGAAACATTAGATTAATCCTTTGGGGAAACGGACATTTCTCTTCCAGCTCACAACTAGGTTATGTAAAATGTGTTTTTGATTTGTTTCTTAAAAAAATGGTAAATAACACGTTGCCGTAATTTCCGCAATTAAACTTGAACAAAGGTGGTTTACGCATACAGAATCATTTCTATTTTATTTTAAACCGTCTTTGTTCGAATTTTGCCGGTATTTTTTCACGTTTCCTGGATGATGGATTGATATGGAGGGTGGGCGGCTCTTTCCTTGATGCAAGTCTCTCAAGTGCAAATCACAGATTTAGCACGAAGAATGAAAAAGAAAAAGTAGCTATTATTCTATTGGTTAAAAATAAGATCTAACTGAAGTAATGAAGTCAATAAGAAGAAAGGTGGCAAAGGAAATTTAACCTCTGACATTGTTACATTTTTGACCTATCTGTTGCCATTAATAATCGTTATTTACATCACATTGTTTTGCTGCTACATCGACTTACAAAAAAAGAAAAAAAATTATCATTAACGTTTTTCATGACGAAGTTACCGGTGTGATTCTTTTTAGTTAGAAACTTAAAATTGATTACTTTCTCCCAGAGGTGAGTTGTTGGTCAGGGGACACGAGGGGATTTCTATTTTAATCCTTTAAAATATCTAAGTTAAAAGTTTAATCTGTTAGATCAAAATAAACACTTCTCTTTTCTCTTTCATTCGGAAATCGGAAGTATTTTAGTAATTATTGTATTTATTAGAGTAAATTTAGAAAGATTAAATTGGCATATAAAATTTGTCTGGCATACTAAATTTACTTTTGGTGAGGGGGAATATTTGTAAAATACATATACTTTGGAATTTTTTAAAACAAGAATTAACCATTATCGGTTTTATTTTTGTTTTGAAATTAAAATATTAGTGCTTCTGAATAAAAGTGTAGGCAGTTCTTAAAAAAACAAACAAACAAAAAGAACTAAAAAGTAATACTACTGATGGGCTGCAAGTCGAGCCATCCATCTGTACTAAAGGTTTCAACTGATGATGTTCTTATTTCATTAAGATATTTGATATTCAGAGTTTATTTGTCGCGCGTGTTATGAAAATAGATTTTTAAAAAGTTTTAATCATTTAGAGAAGGGGGAAAAAAAAGAAAGATAAGAACGTTAGTGTAATGGATCATAAGTCATTTTCTTATTTAAACAATAAAAGTTAAACGGGTTTCTGAAAAAAGTAAATGATGCAGCAGTTTGTAATCCATTATTTTTAAATCCGATAAAAGAGTTTAGTTTATAACTTTTACTCTTATCAAGAAGAAATCCTAGTCTTATATTTATTGTTATTATTATTACTACTATTAATAATATTATCATCATAATCATCACAAACCTAAATACGATAGATCAAAGTTCAAAAAAATCGAAAAACAAAAATAGATCAGAAGATCTTACATCAAGATTCTTTGTTTTGTTTTTTCCTTTCTTTTTTCTTTCACTTAAATCTTCCTAAAACTAAATTCAAACTTACCTTATAAACGTGTATACAAATCCATATAATAACGACAAATAAATAACAATCCCCCACTTTTTCGTGTTTGTATGACTGGAACTTTTTTTGTAAAGGGACTCCTCTTCGCCATTCACGCTTTTTACTCCATTTTTCTGACAGATACAAAATTGCGACTTTATTTTACACCACCATCCTCCTCGATCAACTGTGCAGGCACATAAATACACCGTGTCTGTAGTCAAGTGTGTGTTCTGAATGGCGTGTACTAGTGGGAGGCCATTCAGCACGGGAGAAAACTAAAAGCTAAGGTAGAAATGCTGCTTACTTAGGCCAGCCATTAGTGATATCGCTAAACTCTTAATATTCTTTCTCTTTCTTTCTCTTTCCCTTTCTTCTTCCTCAGTTTGCCTTGATTTCCCCGGCGCTGATATTTACACTCACACATGCATGCGCATTCATCAACCAACGAGTTGTTAACAGAATTATGATATATATATATATACCTCCTTTAGTTTCTTTATCCTTTCTTCTCTGTTTTTCCTGCTGCTTTTAGTCACTATTTGTTTTAAAAAAAAGGTCCCCTCTCTCTCACTCACTCTCTCGCAACACCGTTTAGTGATGTTAAAAATATGGCGTCTTCAACTTTGAAGGTTGTGCGGTCACGTGACAGTGGCCACTTCCGGGTCTCATTTGCATAATTTATGCATGACGTAAGGTCATTTACATAAATTTACATATTTAAACTTAAGACAATAAAAAAAGTTTCTATTTTGTATGTACCATGGAAATATCCTTTGATACACCTATGGGTCAAAAGTTTATAGGGAACAAATTTGGGGGCCCATGACCAGGTGCATAGTCTACCCATAATTTCTGCTTCCAGGCACATTTGAAAAAGTACTTTTCTTGTTTCAACTGTAGAAAGGATATATTTAAGTCATCCCAAAGCTTCAAGTTTTTCTTACCTTTGACAGCCCTCTTCAACCAAAGTCATACTGAGTTTCAGTAAAGTTTTGACAACTTTGCTCTGTGCAGAAGTTGCGATACTCAGATTGAATCTGAGATTGAGATTCATCTTCGTTATTTTCTTCCTTCCAGTGATTTTGGGGATTAAAGCAACCGGAGTACGATTATTTTCCCCTGTTTTATGTCAGAGTTGTCCAAATTGCTAAACAGTATATTTGCTGTAACTGCTTCTGCGGGAAATATAAACTATTGGTTAAACTATTTTCGCTTTTTCTTGTTATCTTTGATTCTCTTTAATCTAGTTGAAACTATTAACTGAATTCATTACTCGTTTTCCTAATGCATCGACCTAAACTTACTTTACAATATTTTTTCCAATAAACATCACCTTATTGCATACTTGTCTTATTTTAAAATTCTTATTGTACACAGTCATAAAAATAGTTTTTAAAAAGTTCATATACCAAAAAGCAGAAAATAGATAAAATGTAATATCTTATACAGCATAGCCGAAAAAACAGCATTAAACACATAGCATTTTTTCCGTCACGTGATCACCTTACTGTCACATATGCTCGAAGACCGATCCAAAAAATGATTTATTAAGTCTGCTCTCAAAAGATATTTTATTACAATTACTATGACATTTCGTCTGATTGTTTTCGTAGCCTTAACAGAACTGTGGATAGTGTCAAAGCAATAAGAAGTAATATTAAATAAAAAATCATTTTTCGCAAGTCAATATTCTAAAAACCAGAAACGAACCGAACGTTTTATATATGAAAACTGGTCATGCACAAGAATGTTTCCGATTAGATTTTTTGAAAGGTTTTGTTTGAAATTAAGAGAATTCCCGTGGCATAATGGCTAAAATGGACTGCAGAATCGTAGTAAGCGTGTTCGAATCCCAGTCACGATATTACGTTCACTTTCGGACTAATAACCTTGGGAAAGGCATAAACCCTCTTATCCCCCAGCTATGGGTTAAATAGTACCACTGCTGGTCTTGTATAACGATGGCTTTGGCATTAAAGAACCCATGAAGGTTGATATGTCAGGAAACCAGTATTTGAAATTAGGGTTAAACAGTTTTATTGAAGGACAAAGCAATATTTGATTGTTGCAAAAACGTAAATAGGACTAGAAAAAAGATTTCTCTTTTCCTTTCATACCTTTTCTCTCTTTCTCTCAACAGCTGTTAAAATGATAAGCTTATTGTTTCGTTTCAGTTTCAATCTCTTGATATTATTTCTATTATTATTTAAGTTGTCAAAATATTTCAGTTTAAAAATCTAAATCTACTGAATCTCGATACATTTCTATTCAACTTAAAAACAAGACTACATAAAAGCCATTTTGTTTCAAGAAACACTGGATTATTTGGTTAATAAAGAATCTAACAACAATAATAAAGGATAAAAATCAATACGAATTCTGAGAACAGATTTACCTACTAAACCGATTTCACAATGATTTTTCTATGAATCGCATTCTCTTTTTAACTATTTGCCTACCATTGTAACCGTAGATGGTGACAAATTGTCGAGACATTTCCATTAAATATCTCTGGTAGATGGAAATGTTTTATAGAAAATCGCCTCATATCTCTTCTTTGTAAATGTCTTATGTCTTGAATTCAAATGCGGAAAATCACGATATATGAACAATTTTGGAAAGGTTGAAGTGGATAGACTTTTCAAATTTATGATAATTCACAATAAATAAATATTACAATTAATTTCAACGAAGACAGTACAAAAATGCTCTTTTATGCTGTTCTTGTAAGATAGTAGAATCTCTTTCTGTTTATCCAGTTTTACACTTTTCGGTTCCATTTTTTTAAACAACACTTTTTCAAAAGTAAAAAAAGTGAAAGTTATTGACAAAATTTCATTACTTTGTTGCCAAAGATCAATACTTATCTTACTGGAACAGCTTCAGAACAAGCAACAGAGGATCAGTAGAAAAATTCATTGTTTGGATGGAATATGATCAAATGAGATTTATTTTTTAACGTAGTCTCCCAAACGATCCATACACTTTTTCCATTGGTGTTGCAGTACTTGAATTCCATGGGTCAAGAAAGTTATCAATAGCAGATATGATATCATCATATGAACTTTTCAGCTTATGAACTTTTCAGCCAACCTTCATGGATGCTAGTAGTGTTTATATACTTTTAACTGCTGTCAACAAAAATTATATCTGAAATATTTTTGACGTGTATTGTATGAAAATAAAGATAAAATGAAGCAAAATGGAACATGAAAATCATTAAAACAAGTAAATTTAACAAATAAATGCATAGATTATGTTTTATCCCGCCTTAAAGCGTCCAACGTGTCTAACCACACTGAAGAGTTGTGATACAACGAAATAGCCTGTCTGTGGATGACAATATATATATATATATATATATGTGTGTGTGTGTGTGTGTGTGTGTGTGAGAGAGAGAGAGAGAGAGAGATGACAAACATAAACGAATAATCTTAAAGTAAGAATTACTTCAATATTTGATTTGTCTGATACAATTTTTAAAAAAGTCACAAATTTAAACAACAACAAAGAAACTGCATATGACATTGCAAATAATTTTAACAACTAGTAATTGAATGTATTTTATTTTTTATAGGTATTGTGAATTTGACTCAAACAATTTAGTCGTATTTCGCAACATATGTCAATGTACATCTTGAAAAAAGGGGATCGTCATTGAGTTTTATCCTATTTACCAACCCCTCCGCTCGGGCAGGATATGACACAAAGTCAATTTTTAAACGGAGTTTAACAGGTTTGAATTCAGAGTTTTCCTTCTCCTAGACTAGTTGCATAACCAAGGCTGAAGAACCTAGTCTGCCCTACTATTTACCCATAGCTGGGGGGGGGGAGAATAATTGGATCCATACCTTTCCCAAGGGTATTAGTGCTATGTGAAATGCAATCAGTCTCGTCCAGGATTTGAACTCGTGTCGCCGTGTTCATTTCCTACGACGATAACAATTACACCACGGGCACATCATTGAGTTTCATTGGGGAATTTACTCAGCTTTGCCCAATTATGTATACTGTACCTGGTGTTCCGTAGGGGTCACCCATCTAAATACTCAGCAAGCTATTGGGAAAAAATGAGTTAAACATGGCTTGATACTATGTCTCTATAAATTCGTCATCTGAATACCTTGGTTTTTTATACTTTTATATTCACACACACACACACACACACACACACACACACACACACACACACACGTTTAATTAAAATATCTCTCTCTCTCTCTCTCAATCTGTCTATCTATTGATATATATATATATATACTCAATTGAAGTATATATAAATGTTTATCATTTATAATATATTTTATTTTTATTGTGAATAATAGCAAACGATTTAAGTCAAGAACAAAGAAAGTGTTTTTTAAAGTAGAAACTGATTGACTGAAAATGCCGAGTGGGAGCGCATAGCGTGGCAAGAAATCTTTGACAATCATCTACCCAACGCGCAAACAATTTGTAAAACTGTTAAGTGTATACTTACATTTGGTTTTCCTTTGATTGATAGATAGATAGATAGATAGATAGATAAGATTTTTTTTAATTGAGCATAAAATGATAATACAAAAGAACTGATATATATATATATATATATATATATATATATATATAGAGAGAGAGAGAGAGAGAGAGAGAGAGAGAGAGAGAGAAATAGTTGATAGAAAGAATCCGGCAAGATTTGAAAAAATAAGTGGAAGAGTGGATAAACCGAAACACAGACAACAGATTCAATTAATATTTCGTCAAAGACTTCGACAGAATCCTTCTGAGGAAGCCTTTGATGAAATAAAGAAGAAATGTTGATTGAATCCCTTGTCTGTGTTTCGGTTTATCCACTGATTTTTCACACACACACACGCACACACACACACACGCGCGCATATATATATATATATATATATATATTATGACATCATAGTAAGCGAGTTTGAACTCCAGTCACACTATTACGCACACGGACTAAGACCATTAGGAATGGTAAGAACTCCTGTATCCCTCCAGTTATGGGTTAAATAGTACCACTACTGTCCTGCAAGGTGGATTTGGAATAGAATAACTCACGAAGGTTGATATACCATTAAACAAAGGAACCAAACCAATCAAAACATATATATATATATATATATATATATATATATATATATATATATATATATATTTGACAATATTTGGACCCCGGGCCAGGATTATGCTTCTATTGAGGAAGGAGTGGAGGATTCTAATTCGAATTTCATATTTATCTTCATTATATTGAGAATTTGGATGATTGAAAAATTACGCTCAGCGTCAGTGTAGGCCCCACAAAATTATCCTTCAATTACAAATCGTACTGGAAATTTCTTTATTCCGTCAGAACCTTTTAAATGTATTACTCTAATGAAAACCTCGCTATGGTAAGATGTTTTTACTGGGTTACATACAAACATAATGAAAATTTTAGTATTATAACACAGCACGGTAAGTAAAAAGTAAAGTTAGCGACCATAGTCGAGGGTAACCCGAAGGCTCCCTTTTCGATAGCTACTACACCAATGTGTAGGGGATGGCGCTACTCCTTCCCTGGATTGCTCTACTTTACCGTTGATCCGTACCTTATAATGCTGAGTGTTAAGCAAGGAGGCATCAAGTACCATTTTTTGAGTCTTTGGTATGACTCGACCTGGGATTGAACCCAGGTCTCCCGGCCCATTGGCGAACACTCTAACCCCTAAGCCAATGTCCGGTATTATAACACAGCACGATGCAAACTTTTGATATTAGATATTTTAAAAAATGCTTTTGTTAAAATTTTACTTAAAAACAAGCACCTTTTGTATAGTTTTTACTATCTTCTGTTTAATGTCACAAAGTGCAAGTGTGGTATTTCTCTACGCGGAGTAAAATGCATAACTTGCAATATGTTTTCACGTTTCTACGATTTCAATTGTCTCTTTTTTCCCTCTTTTCTGTTTGTATTTTCATTTTCTGATTAATGCAATAAGATTTTGGCTATTTTGCATTTCAGTCTCTGTTATTATCGCCCGTTTATTTATTATTCAGTTATTTAGACTAATTTATAAAATTACAACAATTTTCTTTTCTTTTTTCATGTTACTAATTTTTGTATGGTCGTATTTCGCAATATATGTCAATGTACATCTTGAAAAAAGGGGATCGTCATTGAGTTTTATTGGGGAATATACTCAGCTTTGCCCAATTATGTATACGGTACCTGGTGTTCCGTAGGGGTCATCCCTCTAAATACTCAGCAAGATATCGAGAAACAATGAGTAAAACATGGCTGGACAGTATGTCTCTAAAAACTATAACTTTTTAGTATTTGTTATGTGTATGTGTGTCTTTTGGTTCTTAAATTTAATCTACAGCTCTTTAACTATTTTATGCTTTGCGCCGACTTTTGTAACTTTTAAGTGGGTTGAATTTCGGTAATGTTCAGCAATATTTGAATTAATAAAAATAAAAAAAATATTTAAAAAATTAAAGTTACACTGCATAGAACAATAACATCAAGCAGCACCCGGATATTCAGCCTTCTTGATCCACTTGGATTCTATTTAAATCGAAGACAATTTATTCGAGTCAATTTACGACCCGACAATACGCTGCGCAGACCACTATTCATATTGACTCAACTGACTCAACAACCTAGCTCTGAGTAAATAGTCGGACAGGCTGAGTTCTTTTGCCTTGGTTTGGTAACCAGTCCAGAAGGAAAATTCTGAACTAAAACCAGCCTTACTCAGCCTAAAAATTGACCTTGTGTCACATACTGCTCGTGATGAAGGGGTTGTGTAAATACATACACACTAACTCAAACTTTTCCTCTTCATTCCACGTACATAACTTGGACTCAACAAAGTACTTTTATTTTATAATGACTTTTATGAGCATTTATTCTTCTAACAAGTAATTGTGCCGATTAAAATGTGTGTGAATGATGAAAGAAAATACATGCTTTGATAAGTTATAAATTTTTTTCTCTTTTGCCATTTTACACAATATATGTCACTATCAGAATGTTAACTTTTGTGTATTTCATCAGATTTCTTTCTCTTAACTATCTGACCCAGTCGGTTGGGGCTGTAGAATACACCAACTGCACCTCTACAGAGGGGTAAAACTCCTCCAATGAGTGTCCTGGATATGACACTAAACAATCTCATTGTAAGGTCCCAGTAATGCTGGGGCTTTGGGGAATACGGAGTACCCCTTTAGTGTCATCGCTCTCTGGTCCACTCAGGCCCGGAATGGTAACACTTGATAAGGTCCTATTTATGGGTCAAATAGTGTGGCAAATTTTAACGACACCCCCATATGGGTCGTAAGAAAGAATAAGCAACGCGGTAAGACGTTTAAATACGTTTATATAAGTACGAAAGAGTTGCTAAAGCATATTCCTTTAGCAGTCAATGTTGTCATTCTGTATATTTTCTGGTTGTGTTTAAGACTGTTTTAAGAGGGCTGTGAACGTTGGTTTCGTAGGGCTCAAATTGTCTTCTGGGTTCTGTTTGTGGAGTTGGGTGGTCTGCTAACACCCTTTTCTGGTTGTGTTTAACCACGTCTAGCCCGTGGAGACCCTTGTCGCTTCTCCCTCTCTCTGTGCCCAAGTCACGTCCTCAAGTTCCTTCCGTACTGCCTCTCCTACATCCGGGTACATAGCCGTCTAGAAGATAACTCGTAATTTTCTTATAACAGAACTAAACTGTGTGCTTATGCTAAACCGAATTGTTTAAAATAGAACTGTTTTGACATTTAAACTATGTACTTATGCTAAACTGAATTGTTTGAAATAGAACTGTTTATATGTATAAAAATGGATTAAATAACCTACAAAGTTTGATATGCCATAAACCCAACCAACCAACCAACCAAGCTCTTAATTATCAGCTATTTAACGCCACTGAAGTTCCTTTTACCATGACCCGCTGATCGTTACACAGTAAAAGGATTCTCCGTCTCGTCGTTATAACTTTCACGTCCAAGATATCATTAAATCACTTTTATTAATTGATAGCATATCAATCCGTCTCGGGTTATTCTAAACCTAGAGGTTGGGTAATCAATTGTACGTTTATATTTACACTTTTTGTATAGTTACTTTTTACGGGATTTTTTTTCTTTTGCACTCGACCCAATCGAATATGAATAATTTTTAAACAGATCTATTTGAACCATAGAGAGGACCTAACCGATGCTACTGTAGGGAATAAATAATAAATATATATATATATAGAGAGAGAGAGAGAGAGAGAATTTACACTGCTGTATTTTAAAATGGCCGTGATGCCACTTGTTCCCGAAACAAAGATGGCGGACGTCGGTAAACTAATCAGTCACAGGAACCTATTGGTCAGGAAAGTCACGTGGTTAGTGCTCACAACTACGTCCGCAACGTTGATTTTGTCCCGTGCATTTGGAACCGACTGCATGACAAGGGTTGCCTATATATACTCTCGTCTTCCAAGCACTCACTCTTTTACATTGTGACTTACAGAGACAGCACACACTCTCTCTCTCTCTTACATTTGACTTCCAGCAGTCAACCCCACGAAAATGTATACATTCTGCAACCCTTTTCTTTCCTCTTCTGCCTTTTCGGTTAGACCTTTTCTAGCCTCGAACACAGCCTCAGAAATTTCATCAACCCTCGAAAGAGATAAACGACCAACATGGGAGAAGACACATGCCTTCTAGCACATGTTGCTATACCTTACATGAAATATTTAGCCCACATACATTTTATAGTCTACAGGACACTTTCAATATTTAGTCTTTTTCCTTAATATCCGTGTTAGTGCACACACACACACACACACACACACACACAGAGGAATATTCAATAAACTCGTATTAATTACATACACGCACACACACAAAGGAATATTCAGCAGACTGTAATAGACTATTTGTAATGTTTCCTTTTTCATATATTTCTTGATATATAAATTTAATTTTGTTTCTACTGCTTTGTTTTGAATGTTCTTTTGTACGCATCGTTTCACATCTTTTACAGTCATTTGCCTTTTCAAATAATGCACCAACCTAAATTGAGGAACTAAAATATGGAAAATATGAACATATTCACCAAACTACATACATATTCCCTCACACTACCTCTCTGGATCCGAGTAATGTCAATGAAATGGTAAAGGTTCACCATCTGGTGCAGTTTAACATCATACCTAGACTCCCTTTTTTAGGGGGCGGGGTAAATCGCTTTTAGTTTGGAGCGGGTTTGCTGTGGGTTAATGCTACAGAGGAATAGGATCGCGTGGACTTTGGTATCAAAGACTTAAAGGTTTCTCTTTGAATATTTGTCTAATATGAGTATCAAAACTCACTGCTACAATTATTAGAGAATAAAGAACACAATTCGGACACTCGTAACTGAGGAAATGGATTATGGTTTAACATTTTATGATGAATTAACAATACAATATTCATGACGTGAGCAAACTTAATAGAAATGATGCAGGAATTACATGAAATACTGAGAGTACATTATGAAGACAAAGTCCTATCAAGTAGCTGAAGAGTCCTTTAATAGAATGAAAGTTGTACGAAGACTTACGTCAAAGTTTGGTACCATGCGTGGTAAGACACGAAGCATTTGGGGATAAGAGTCCTCTCTCCTGTCAGGAGACGCACACACTTGTACGTACTTTCTGGTAGTCGAGGTAGAACGAAGAGAGGGGGGGGAGAACTTTGCATTCAGACACCATATTGGTATTTCTGTAAAAAATTGTTTTTGTAATGTACAGCATTTCTTTTTTTCAGTCCAACAGCGAGTAAGTCCATTTGACTTTCCATTTCTATCCTTTTATTTTGGTGTTAAATCAAATGTTGGATTTTTTGCAAAACTATGCATGGCGAAGTTTGTGTAATGTCAGTGGAAACGTATGTGTTAAACTTATTTCCTTCCAAATAAATTCTTTGTAATGGGATAAAAGCGTATGTTTATCTTTAAATATAGTTGTTTTTTAGGAATTTTTGTTTTTGTTTTTTGCATGTTAATAGTTGATTTACTCTTCCCCTTCCCTTGTTCTTATACGCCTTTTTTAATTCTTATTTTTCTCTTCCTTTCCTTACAAAGATTCTCGGTTTACTACTGTCTTGGATAGCGACATTCGAGACTTTGTTAACTTTCCTTAACTCGTTTTTGAACCCACGTGTGACAAGCTCGAAGTAATTCGAAAACACCACGATTTGCCTTTGCTTTTGATATTTTGAATTTGCACCGAATTTATTTCGCAACAGTTACAGAACACGTCTTTACAGTAAATTAAAATATGAAATTAAGAAATGCTAATCGTATTACCATTATATAAAGAGAGGTACTTTGTTACTATATATATCTTAACAGTACATTAAAGTGTGAAATTAAATGTTGCTAAATTTTCTTTTTTTCCTGATAAATTATCGATTACGGTATATATATTAAGTGAACAATATTTTTCTTTTTATTTGTCACTGACTTATATATATATATATATATATATATATATATATATATATATATATATATATATATATATATATATATTAGCATTTTTAATAGTAATAGTAGCAGTGGTGGTAATAATAATAATAATATTAAGAAGAAGAAGAAGAAGAAGAAGAAGAAGAAGAAGAAGAAGAAGAAGAAGAAGAAGAAGAAGAAGAAGAAGAAGAAGAAGAATTTTCTGTTTTAGTTTGTTGATATGCGAACAATATGTGTAAACGTATTTCTGTATATTTTTGATAAATGATCGAAGTAAAATCTGTCTTTCTAATATTAAAAAAAGTATGGTTAAAAAAAAAAGAAGAAAAAAAATCTTCCAGGAAACCATGTAATCGAACTTTTATCCAAGCGTAATTAGCCAATAGAATACTCATTTTTTTAGCCTTAAACATACCAAAAAAAAAAACCCAAAACACACACAAGGACATTCTAGAAATTTCGGATCAAAATCGCATACGCATTGAAGCTACATTTTTATATTTTTCAACCAATCAGCTAAAAACATAGAATAAGAACATGCCAGAAAATCCGGATCAGAAACTAATTAACAGAAAATTTTTAGGCTCTAAAACAAATAAGTAAATATACGAATCTGATGGTCAAGAAATGTCTACGTGCTTGAATTTTAGGACCCGCAATAAAACTGTTTTTTGATCTACTTAAGTTACCCCAAAAGTATAAAGAAGAATTTAATCAACCAGGTCATTCGGTCATTCAATTCATTTCTTCCACAGCCAAAAGTTCAATCTGTCTACTACCAAAAAGACTTTTCACAACGTTATCATGAACGGACAACAGAGAGCCACGCATCAAAACTCAAAGGAAAATCGTAGAACGACCAGGGGAGAATCTGCTTTCTCCCGCATCCGTGGCTGACATCAAGCCCAACTGATTTGACCCGGTTTGATACCGCTGCTTTTATAGCTATTCTGTGCTACTACGCTATGTGGTCTATGTTGGATGACCTTGTTTATTATTACTATATTATAGTGAGAAACTTTATTCTAATTCGAACATGTGTTTTTAAATACTACCTATTTTGACCATTAGTTGAGGACTATCCTTAGAAAGACAGGGTGAATTTAATATTAAAAATAAAAGTTCTGTGCGGAGCGATTTAGTCCCTTAACGACTCGTTCCTAAATACTATTGGCTGCCGACATCATGACTCATCACTTCTTGGAATGGGGTTTGTTTGTTTTGTTTTTGTTTGGGTAATGAGTAGTCGGTTGACTACGATAAAACCAAGAGCCAAGTGTAGAGTTCAATGGGAGGCAATAACAATTCGAGAAAAACGAAAATGCCAAGAGAGAACTAACACATACCAAAAAGAACAACTAGAATACATTCAAGGCCAAATTAATAAAATTTGAAACTCAGTGGAAGCTAGAGAATCCCGATGAGCATAGCAAACAGTAAATGAAGTGAGTGGAAGTAAGAGCACCTCAAGAGTAAAACTAAAAGCTGCCAGCCGAGGAGAAAGAATTACAGAAGTGAAAAGAAGATTTCAAGAATCTGCTTAGAAATTCACCTAAAGTCACTGATAAACCGATCACAAAAAATTATTAGTAGATAATTAATCAAACTAGGACAGTTTATAGAGGAAGAACTAAACGTAGTACAGACAAAAATCTAAAGCAGAAAAGCTGCAGGCCTCGACGAAATACTTTCAGAAGTATGAAAGACAATTGTAGCTGGATTTTTGCAAGGAGATGTTTGTTGATGATCTGACTAGAGTACATACTTTGAATCTCAATAGATCTAATAAAAGAAGAAAATAGTTTTCACTAAAAAACGATATCCTGTAGAAACTATATCGGACACAGACTCTGCAAATGATCTAGCACTTCTTGCAAATACACATCCCCAAGCCGAATCCTTGCTGCATAGCCTAGAGCAAGCAACAGGAGGCATTGGCCTCCACGTAAACGCAAATAAAACAGAATGTATGTGTCTTAAACAAGGGATCATCTTCACTATAAGTGGCAGGCCTTTAAAATTAGTAGACAAGTTCACATACCTCGACAGCAATATCTCATCTATCGAAAGTGATGTCAACATATGTCAAACGAAAATATGAACTGCTATCGACTGGTTATTGATCATATGAAAGTCTGATTTATCCAATTAAATAAAACAGGATTTTTGTCAATACTACTGTATGGATGCACTCCATGGATGCTTAAATAACGCATGTAGAAAAAACTAAATGGAAACTACACAAGAATGCTACAAGTTGTTTTGAATTAAACCTGGAAGTAGCACTCCACAAAATAGCAGTTGTATGGCCACTTAACTCGTATCACAAAAAATAATTTCGAATGAACAAGACATGCAGGACGCTGCAGGATAATCAAATACGAATTCATATTCGATGTTCGTCTATGGACCTTTTCAAACGAACTCGCAAGTATTGGCCGACCAGCAAGAACTTACATCAGCTCTGTACAGACACTGAATGAAGTTTGGAGGACCTGCGGGGAGCGATGGATGATAGGAACGGATGGAGAGAGAGAGAGAGAGTGTTGTCAGCATAACTTGATGACGATGATGATGACATTTTGGGTGTAGTTGCTTCTTAGTTTTTTTGGTGTTTTGTTTCTAATTCAATTTAGCATAAGTCAACAAAGTTAAATGGTTCTAAGTATTGCTATGTATCACTAACAATTCAATTAAAAATCAGTCATTTGTTTAAACACAGATAAACGATCAAACAGTTCTATTTCTAAAATTCAATTTAGCATAAATTATTTGTTTGCACTCAGTTTAAATAGTCAAACAGTTGTATTTGACTCATAGATAGAACCCTATCCGGTAGCTACCACTCCAAGTTAGAGTGGACCTGGGAGCGATGGTAATGAAAGGATACTCTGCACTCCCCAAAGCTCCAGCATTGTTGTAGCCTCACCATCAGGTTGTTTAATGTCATATACAGGACAGCAGAGATGCAATCGGTGTATTCTAAGGACCCAGCCGACTGGATTGATTTCATGTTGATTTGATATGGTTTTAAACATCTTTTTAGTTATCAATACTTACTTAAATTAATGTACAGACAGTTCATGGTTAATTTTCTTATTTTCATTTTTAAAGCACAAAACCCTATCTAATTCTATTTTTGCATGATTGTAACATGATACATTATACGGCAGCAAACATATAATAATAATACATGGCAAAAATCTTCGTTTTTAGCTTCAAAACTGACAGAATTTGGATCAAAGATTAATATTAGTACAATAAATACAAAACCCAGATGAATATTATTTCAATATTTATTTGACATGCTTTTTTATTTTAATTTTTACTATTATTACCCAGGGGTAGAGTGTTCGCCAATAGTCTGGGAGACCGGGGTTCAATTCTAGGTCAGGTCATACCAAAGACCTTAAAAATGGTACTTGATACCTCCTTACTTAACACTCAACATTATAAGGTACATATCAAGGGTAAAGTGGAGCAATCTATGGAAAGGAGTAGCGCCCTCTCCTACACCTTGGTGTAGTAGATGATGAAAAGGGAGCCTTTGGGTTGCCCGCGACTATAGTCCCCAACTTTACTTATTATTATGAGAGATTTTCGCACCAGCGTCAGCTGGCGGTCCTTTATTGAAGTTTGAGTAACATCAAGTTTCATCAGGTCTCTCGGGCTCTCCTGAGTATTTTAATCGATTTCAATAATGCTGTTGTCTGGAGGGTCTCGATTCTTCCTCTAATTTCTAATTCCTCCAGACTTTTCTCCAAGCACTAATTTATTATTATATTACAACTTGTGAGTTTTTCCCACCAGCGTTAGCTGATGGTCTTTGACAAAAGTCTGAGAGATAACAAGTCTCCAGGACTCTTTTCAGTACTCTGGCCGAGCTCAACAATGCTATAGTTTGGATGGTCTCGGCTCGTCCACCGATTTCCAACTCCCTAACCCTTTGGGGGTCGTTCCAAGTGCACCAATTACAATTGGTATCACCCTCCTCTTCATGTTCCAAAGCTTTTTTTAGTTCTCTGGCAAGGTCTAAGTATTTGTCTCTCTTTTTCGTTTTCTTTGATTTTCACTCTGATCAGCCGGGATGGCAAAGTATTCGGTAGGCTCTCCTTTTTTTTTTTTCTTTTTTTTTTTTTTTTTTCTTTTTTTTCTTTTTTTTTGTTGATGTTCACAAAGTCTAGTCTTCTAACCAGAATTAGGTGATCAGTTTTTATCTCAAAATCCAAGAAAAATTTGTACGATTCATTCTCCAGGACGGATTCTGAGTTGTACAAATACCATCTGGTAGTATGGTAAATTTCTTAATTTCTTGCACAATCCCAAGTGGATCACTTTCCTCATCCAGTCGTGTCTAGTCTTGTATTATTTTTGTGCTAATTTGCTGCATTCACACATTATTAATCGTTTCATCTCTATCATCATATAACCAACTCTCGCTATTCTGTTGTATCATATCTATTTTCCGCTTGTCCTCTTTTTTCCAAGTCCTCTAGTCCTTGTACTAATCCTTTGGAGACTTACCAAGAGCACCAACAACAATTGGTATAAGCGTCACTTTCATCTTCCACAGTTTTTTCAATTCCCTCGCAAGGTCCAGGTACTTATCATTCTTTTCGCTTTCTTTCAATCCACAATTCGGTAAGTTCTCCTTTATTTTTGTTGATTATTATTGGGTCTGGTCGTCTGGCCGAGATTTGGTGATCCGTTCGTATCTCAAAATCTCATTCTTCAGGACAGGTTCTGGGTTGTGCATATACCATTTGTTCGCATAGTCAAACTTCAGTTTTTGCACAATTTCTAATGGATCACCTTGCCCACCCAGTATTGTCTAGTCTTATACTCTTTCTGTGCTAGTTTACTGCATTCTCGTATCATGTGATTGATTGTTTCGTCTCTATCACCACATTACCTGCATCTGCTTTTTTGTTATCTTATCTATTCTTGCTTTGATATAATTGGTCCTTATGGCGTTGTTTTGTGCTATTAGGAGAGATTCAATTTCTCTCTTAAAGTTTCCTTTTCTCAGCCAAGTCCACATTTTCTCCTGTGAAATGTCGCTCGTTAATTGTTTAAAACGTGCATAGAGTTGTTTTTCTTCTCATTTTTGTTTTCTGGTAATTTCCGTTCAATTAATCTTCATGTTGTCAGTATTGTTTTTTCTGGTGGCTGTAATCAGTCTTCCTCCGTGCTTTTCTATGTAGTCTTCGAGTAGTTGTGTTGATGCCTCCACGCTGTCTTCAATGCTGGCAAGTTTTCTTACTTCCTCTTCTCTTGACACATATCGTCTGTCAACATCATCTCTAGCATGCGAAGCCTTTTGCATGGCCATTAGTTTTCTTATTCTCTGACTCATTTTTTCTTCTCTGGTCCACTTTAAGAATGGTTCCGCGTATCTTACGAGGAGGACAGCCCAGGTATTTATCCCTTTAATAAGGTTCCTACAATATAGTTTTGTTTCGAGTAGCTTTCTCTATCTTCTAAAATACTCTTTTTAAATTTTTTTTTTCTTTCATTTCCAATTGTTTGATGGTGTCAGCTTCCAATATTCCCGAATATTTGTAGGTTTCCTTTTCTCCGAGCGTTCTAATTTTTTCTTAATTTGGTACTTCCATTCTGTCTGTCATGTGTCATTTCCCGCTTTTCATTATTAGCATGGTGCATTTTTCCAAGTCAAATTCCATCCCTGTGTCCTGACTGTAAATTCTAACTGCGTGTATTAGAGTTTCCAATTCTTTTTCATTTTCGGCAAAGTTTGATGTCGTCCATGTACATTAGGTGATTGATCTTTTCTAGCAATTTACTAAATTTGTATCTGGCTGTGCATTTTCTGAGAATGTGATTGAGTGGCATCATCGCTATTACAAATAGTAATGGTAATAGCGCATCTCCCTGGAATATACCTCTCTGGATCTTCGCTTCAGCTAAGCTTTTCCCTCCTGCTGTCAATTCAACTCTCCAAGTTTTCATGGTTTTCTCGACAAAGTTTATGATGTTGCCTCTTTGAAACTCTACTAGTATATTAAAATGATTACAATTTTATAAATTCTTAATTTTTATATTTTCAGAATCTTATAAATTATTTTTATTCTATAATTCTATTATTATAATTTGTGTATCGTAAGGTAGAAAAGAAGAAGATACTACCACCCGATCTTTGTCTGAAGGCCGGAGAGTTACCTTATGATCCTAACCAAAAGAGACATAGAGCGCACTTTAATTCTTCGCAGATCGCAGATACTACTCTCTGCTCCTCAATAGAAGTGTCGATTTATACGTAAATAATTAGGTAATTTGAACGAGGGTATATAATGCCATTAACTGGCCATGATCTTTGTAATATGGTTTTATTTTTGTTGAGCATTGTATTTGGACTTATGTTCAATAGCAGTTCACATATCAATATGAGAAATGAAAATAACACAAGATTCAAACTTGAGACTACTTCTAACATATCTGATTTGATTTGTAAATTATGATCGTCTCAAATCAAACTGAATTTTTTAATGCTACAGACTACAAGTAAAATTATAAAAAACTGTAGCGAACAAGATTATCTTACAACTGATAGTTTAAAGAATGATATAAGGTTCGAGGTTATAGGTCGAAAGTTAAAGTTTTAAAGGTTTATTAATTTTGGTAATGTTTCGAGCATATTGTAGTTCTTCTCTTCTTTTGCTTCAAACATTTCAGTTCAGGTAACTAATTGCTGTCATATACAGTGCCTTCTCCCTCTATAATCTTCGCTTACCTCTCTACTCTGTCAGTAAGGCTTAGAATACGCTGACTGGGAGTGTCCTAGATATGACACTAAACTGTTTCTGATGGTGAGGCTCCGATCCTGGAGATCTGGGGAGTGTGGAGCATTACTTCCAGGTCTACTCCGACACGAAGTAGTAGTACCTGTTAAGGTCGCATCTATGGGTCAAATTATTCTCTTTTATTGTTAACAAACTTTTTGGAACAAAATGAATGTGCATACCTATTGATAGTCAGCAAACTATTGTTTCGAAGTTTAATCCTTACTGAGTGTGGAATTTGGTTGTTGCTGTTGTTGTTATCGTTTAATATTAATTTAGTAGAAAGCAATGTTTTTTATAATACATTTGTGAACATCAGTTTACTGTCAGTGAGTAATCTGTGTTGTATCCCTCGCCAAGAATCGAAGTAAAGTGTTTCGAGGTATCACCACGCTAAAGGGTTTTACATACATCAGTGTGTGTAGGGAAGTAGTTCCTAGGACACAGTTACACTGAGTGCCCCAGTACCGAATCGAAGGCTAAGCTTAGTCAAAATTGGATGTCTGTTTTTAGCTATAGAATGATAAATGCCATCATAATTTAAGTTGCAACGAATAAATTAACCTTTTTTTTTATCTTAATAGCGTTGACACTTAAGTGACTCAGATCAATAGATGACACGATTAGGATCGATCACGAAGGAGATTCAGCTTAATTCTGATTCAGTTATTTAGATAAGTTCGAGGAGTGGTTCACTTAAGTAGAGATGAATCGTCCTGGATTTTCTGCCAATATTCTTTATACTCATTATTCTAACAGAACTTGTTACAGTGGCCGTATTCCTATCATGTGTTTTGATCATTATATTTTCTAGTCATCTTTAAGAAATATGTGTTTCAATTTGATAATACTATCGAGGAAAAGTCAAATTAAAAGCTTTTCGGGTGAATCTTCCGCATCCAGATTGCCCTAACAAAACTTAAGAAAACGCTCTTTCGGCAGACAGTACCCTCTGCAAATGAGTTAGACCCAACCCACCACCACCACCACCACCACAAAACGAGCCACTTGGACATGACACTAAACTGCATCTAAAAGAGAGGATTTAGTGATGAAGATCTGGGAAGTGTGGAGTACTGCTTTATTGCCATTACTCCCAAGTCCACGCTGACTCGGAGTTGTAGTACCTGTCAGGGCTCCATTTATGGGTCAAGTAGATCTGTTTGAAATTTAATTGCATCAAAAAAAGTATAAATAAATAACGGCACAAAAAATGTAATCATGAACGTACAATGAATGTGATTCCTTAACCTCAAGGCATAAAATAAACCTAGAGGTGTTGAAATGCCGTTAAAATCAATTAATCAATCACGTAATCAAAAACTCAAGAAGATCAGTCGTGAAAATATTAATGCGTTTATATTAAGCACATCATAGGTAGAAAATTATTCCACTTTTGTCTTGTCACTGCAAGTCTTCACGAACTTTTATTCTTATTTCCTTGTTAATTCTCAACACACAGTATTTTTATTGTACATGAGTAGAAGGGTTAGAATAGCCTGATATCTACGTTTATTGCCAAAGTAATACATTCTTAGCTTCTTTCTTTCTTTCCTTTCAGTGCCCTATGAATTAACCCTATGTGTAACAGCAGCAACTAGGGCCAAAAATTAAAGACACGAGTCTCGAACTGATGAAGATGTATATCTTTAGTTATGCACGTGTTCAGCGTAAAACAAGCATACATTCTCCAACGTGAAAACTGAAACAAAACAAATGCACTCATAAATGTTCCAAAAAAGGAAACACACCACGAAAGTGATGATTTAAATCGAATCAATCGAGAGAATCTACGTGCTTACCTCTTTTTGCTTTGCTAGTGACCCACAAAGAAAAACTTCAGTCTCGCATGCCGGTCAATTTGAAAAAGACCGAATTCGCGCCAGCCGGTATTCAGGCCGAAAGTTCCTCTCGCACCTTCCACCAGGAAGCGACTGGTGCGGGAGGCAAAGTTCAATCTAAAAAACAATACCGGTTGAAACGCAAACTCCTACATTCACACCATGAATCTTTGTATATTTAGGAGTGAGTGCTATTTTACAACAAACCATTGGTTTGATATTTCGAATTCAGAGAGAACGCGTGATAAAAGGCCTAGCGAATATTTACATCATTTCTTTAAATGAAATGATAGAATAGCTTTAAATGGACGCGTCTACACCCTTGAGTAAAGTTTAAATGTATTTTCTTCCCTATTCTTTTTTATTTTTAATTTTGTGAGTTCATGTACTGGGCCAAAGAGTTAAAAACTTGTGTCAAACGACGAATGTGGATATGGATATATATGTAAATGCCAGGAGATTATTTACTTACTATTGAGTTGATATTGTTTGGTCCCTGTTTTTGTTAAGGTCTAAAATCTTAGACCTGATAAAAGAAGGCGTTTTGGGAAAAGAAAAAAAAGAAGCAAACAAATAAATAAATAAAAAACAATTTAAGTTGAAGCTTTCTTTCAGAATTTTAATACAAAATATATGTGCTTTCATTCATCTTTTTTTAAGCAATTCGAAGATTGTTTTTGAATATAATCAGCAAAAATATCTCACTCACATATTCAACTACAATAGACTTCCGTTATTACGTAACTCTCGAAATTTAAGACTGTAGTTATAACGAATTCGCCGTTATAACGGGTATATTTTATGCAAAGTGTATTAATTATTTCTAGTAGACTTGCAGTAAAGTCACGTTTAAATCAATGCTTCCCACTGAATAACTCAAGTTAAGCAGCGACGAGCCTGCTCAGTACTAAGATGAGTGACTTCTTAAAAACAGTAGGTATCGTAAGAAATCAGTGTGCTAGACAAACTTAGTAAATAATTATTATTTCAAGCAGAGCATTAATTGATAAAATATTTCTTTTAATATTTTGGTGTTACTTTTGACCACATTATCTTAAGGGTTTACCAACTTTATTTTTTAAAATATTCATGTACGTTTGTTATTCATTAAAGAATAAATTTTAAGAATATAGCAGTTCCCATAAGCCCCCTGAAAGGAAGCGAAATACACACATGCCTGAAAGAGAGACTTCCCGGCACCAAAAAAGACAAGTTAATGGGGTAAGAAGAAAAAAAGGGGTCAGATACAATACTCAAAATCATCTCCACAGAACTCAACCGATCACCGACGACCACCTAAAACCACGAATTATAAAAATCTTCCGTACCCAATAGCTTTTCCTAGTCTTACAGATAACTCACGATACCTGTTTTACTAATCAGGCTCATCGCTGCTTAACTTTAATGATCTGGTGGTTACCGCTGCTTTTAACATGACTTAACCGTAAGTCTGTATTTTACTAAGCTTAACCTACTTTGGCACAAGGCCAGAATTATGAGGCACGTAGTAAGAATCGAACTTACAATGGTCTGCTAGTATAGTTCCTTATCAATAATATCAAGCTAGGCGTCTTTAAACTTAGCTTAGTTTGAGCTCACGCTTATAAGTATAGGGGATACAGTGAAGATTGAAATAGTAAATACTTAAAAATAGCTTAAGCTACAACGAGGTGTCCAAATATTCAGTATTCTGTTGCTGCAAATTAATCTCCGACTACAGTCTTGCTCTAACACAAAAACAAACATTAAAATTAAGCTTTTTGATCGTATAATACAATCAGCTGAGAATATAATAGTCGGCAGTAAAATAACCCAATAAAATGACGTTTATTGAAATCGATTGAGCAAAAATCAAACAAGAGTTTGGGAATACTAAACGAGTTGTCCGTCACATACAGAACAGCTATTTGGCGCCTCGATATGGTGTAACGATTGGCAAGCTCGTTCCATAATTCTGAACTTGTGCAAGACTAAGCTAAATGACTACGATACTCATGATAATACAGTTAGATTCATTTGTTTGAGATCTTGCTTACTAAACCTTTCTTAGTCTTTCATACGTTCCTTGCAGTATCTGGTATTTATTAAGAGATTATTCTTTTGTGTGTTGACCACATTTAACGCTTCAGTGATCAGACGCGAACCGGTATAGATAAGATGACTTGTTTATGAGTAACGCATAACTAGTCAAGTCGATTGAAACATGGTGTTGCGGAACTGATAAATACATCGATCCCGCAGACATTTTGGAATGAAGGAGAGGAGTGATGTGATACGGACTTGGCGAGTGATGTCAAAGGTAAGATGGTAAGTTTGAAATGCCATGTTTTTATTTGACGGATGGTATTTGAGGAATTGGTGTAGAGATCATGCTGTTGTATAAAGTCCATGCTTTGGTATAAAGTCAATGTTGTGTCGAAAGGGTAGACTCGGCCTAGCGATAGCGAATCAAGTGGATCTTGAACAATTCGATGCCCTGAGCAGGTCGTAGGAGTAGCTGCGTGGCCAGATATCTGCAGATGGTTGGAGAGTCGGATGTGTCAGGTTGCAGAAGCAAGATGATCGATATCTCGGTAGTTGATTCAGCATTTAATTGAGGGTTTAGTTGATGTTGGCTTCAAAGAGTCGACGACAATCCAAGCAGTGCGGTCTGTTCGTGGACTGGTCTTTTGCTCCAAGTGTCCGTTGTGTCTGGCTGGCAGCTCCGTCACTGTCCTTGTGGTGTTCATGAGAACCTTAAAAGGACTCAAGAGTGAAAGTAAGACTTATCAATCTGAAAAGGACTGTAAAAGACTTTCAATGTTTAATCCTTAAAAGGAACGAGAAGCTGGAAAGCTGAACTATAGCCGGGCATTCGCGTCTGCTGCTACTGGCTGGGAAGAGGGGTCTGATCAGTGTGTACTGGTACCATTGAAAGGAGCTCAAATTACTTCTGAAGATATTTATCTGCCGCCTTTTGAAGATATTTGTCGCTACCTCCCACCAAACAGGATTTAACACAAGGTCTTTTTTATAGTGGGGGGTTTGGAAGAGGAAGGTTGGGCACGAGCCAAGACTCGTACGCAGCTTGACTATGGTGGTCATAGGCTCACTTCAATGTGAGCCAGGTGACCCTGCTGGACATGGACTCACTAAGTGCAATATGAGTCCATAGTTTCACGTGTGCCTACTCATAGCTTGAACCAGACCCGAAAGTCTAGCGTTATACGATGCTTGTCAATGATTCTTCGCCTACCCGAAGGTGGTCCAACGTGAGCCGAGATCCATTCAGCCTCGAATCAATCATTGACATTGAGCCCCATCTGGCACGAATGCCAGATGGCCCAGCTAAAAAGCCATATGCAGTGGGCACAAATGACGCTAACCGTCAGTGACTGCTGGTTTTATTGTAGAGATAAGCTGTCGATTTTGGACAGGAAGCTTCTCTTTAATTATATGAAGCAAGTCATTATACCGCTAAGAGAAGTTTGCGCATATTACCCACTATGCTAAACAGAAAATATTTTCGAGACGGTTTGCAGAATTAATTTGTCTCGAAGATAGTGGCTGAGTTGGCAACGGAAAATTCCACTGCTTGATGCACTTGGCGATGATATTTTGTATTGATACTAGGGTTTGTTTTCGGTTGTGGAGAAATATTCCGTTCATTCCGTCAATGAGCGGAATTTTTCATGTTGCGTTTTTTTTTTAAACAATGACCCCCGATGTGAGTAGTCAGTGGGCTACGATATTGGTACGTAATCTGTGACCAAATTTATCGTGTGTCGTGTATACCATTAATTTTTATAGCTGAGCACAAAAAATCAAGTACAAAACAGCTTCAAACTTTGTTCTGCCCTATTGGAAAGGCTTAGAATAAGCTGTTTCCCCTGCTGAGAGGTAATACCCCTCCCTCAAAAAGAGGTATCCTAAGTATGACGCTAAATTGCATCTGATGGTGAGGTTCCTGTTCTGGGGAGTGTGGAGTACTCCTCCCAGGTCCACTCTGAATTGGAGTGGTGGTAACTCTCAGGGTTCCCTAAAGCGGTAAAATAGACCGTATTACACGTGTGTCAAAAAAAAAAAAATCTTAGAAACAACTAAATAAAAATTGTAAATATGAATGTACAATTAACCCGATTCCCTAATCTCTAGCCATAAAATAACCCAAGATAGGTTGATATGCCGTTAAAATCAATCAATCAATCAATCAATCAATCGAACAAACAAACTTTGTTCGAGGGCGCAGACATATTTGCTTAAAGCTATCACATCATTCCATTAAAAGAAAGGTTGTGAATCTGCCCAATACTAAGCCTTTTATTATTTGTAGTATCTGATGAGATCTCAAGCACAAAATATCAGGCTTACGATATACAATAAAACTGCACTCAATTGTTTTTTTTAAGTAAGAATGATTAAGATTGAAACGTGTATTATAACTTACAGTATATACATATATAATATAACACAAAACCTGCGTTTGTGTACAAAATTATTCTTAGAAGTGCATACA
Source organism: Sepioteuthis lessoniana (assembly GCA_963585895.1). NCBI lineage: Eukaryota > Metazoa > Mollusca > Cephalopoda > Myopsida > Loliginidae > Sepioteuthis > Sepioteuthis lessoniana. The sequence goes on along the minus strand of OY757931.1, from coordinate 46,556,524 downwards.
AATGAGCTACCAGATTTGTAATATATATTCATTGAGCTCAAAATGCTTTAACGTAACAAATATTTTGTTCCCATGAGGAAAAGGGGGACTCTCATTGAGAAAGCATGTCATGAATTATCTTACCAAAAGAAGTATTTACATTAAAAAATTCTAATTGACTTTATAAGTAGCTATTCAGGCTGGAGATATAAAATAATTGTATAACATAATTGTTGTGTTAGGACTCACAATCCGAACAAAAATCAAAAATATTTAAATCGCTTTAATGTCACTCAAAAATATTTCTCTTCAAGTTCCATGAAGATTTTAACCCAACAATATTAACTTCATAACATAAAAATAGAATTAGTAAATCTCTTTTCTGTTATGTGGATTTATCATTTAAAATTATAAGAATTACAATTTATAAGTATTCAGTGTAATTTTTTTATTGTTCTTTTGTTTGTTTGGGTTTATGACATATCAACCTTTATAGGTTATTTAGTGCCAAATCCATTTTTATACAAATAAACAGTTCAATTTCAAACAATTCGGTTTAGCATGTACACAGTTTAATTGTGAAAAACATTTCTATTTTAAATTATTAAGTTTAGTCAAACGGTTCTAATTCAAGCAATTCAGTTTAGTGTAAGGACAGTTTTAATGTAAAAAAACAATTCCATTTCAAACACTGCTTTAAAATAGGAATATGCCTTACAATTCAAAGCGCTATTAATCCATTTCTTTTTCATAAGGATCTGTGCTTTAGCATTATTTGCGTAAGTGTTGGTCCATAGTTTTCTGATTCTTTTTCTGGAATTTAGTATTAAGGCATGTTAGTCCATTTTCAAGTGAGAAATCTGTTTGGTGTTCCCCATTTCTGCTTGACGAATTGTGTAAGCTGAATTTGTTGTTTTCGTTTTTACCTATTTGAGCATTCATGCCTCTGCCGATGATTAGATCGTTGTGTTTGGGGATGCAACAAACCAGAGAGGATAGCTCCTTATAAAAGGTAATGAGGTTCGTTTCATCACGAGTATTGGTAGGACTGTAGCAGGAGATGATAATTGAACTGGGTTTGCCGTTAAACGTAGCTACCATCATTCTCGGTTGTATTTTCTCGATGCTATTAATTGGCTTTAGGGCGCATGAACTGAGAAGCATTCTTACCCCATCTATAATGGTATTGACAGAGATTTTCCATGCAGATGCCGAGATTAAAGTCCATCCATTACCAGCGTTGTGGTATTTTATTTCTACTTCACTATGATGGTATCTGTGTTCTTGTACGCATACTATGTCAATATTATGATTTGCCGAAGACGCTGTCAGCTCTGGTAGTTGGCCTATTAAATACAGGATTTTAAATATAAGTTTTTAGTCTCGCCATGTCGGTAACCCAAGTCTTGCTTTCTTGTCCGACATCGACAGGTATCTCAGCTATTAATATGATATTTGTTAAAAATACTCGATGAAAGTCATCAAGTTATTAATTGAGCAAGATTTGCTTTATGATTACTCAGCGCATGAAGTGGAGGACAGCTAATTTACTTAATGGTTCTTATATTTTTCTCTTTTTACATATGAATTACATTGTAGTTTGCACGTTACTAGTGCTACTAATTTGGATGATAATATAATCAAACTTGGTTTTTACTTATTCACTTATTTTCATTTTACCAGCTTTTCCATGTAGAAAACAACTTTGGAATACTTCGCTTTGTTTTGGGTCTCAGATTACATACAGTATCTACTTTTCCTAAGTGATCACCGATCTTTGTAAAGGCAGATTGGTTAATACTTAACTTTAATCATCTGGTGGGGGACTAGTGTTTTTCGAGTGACTTGATTGTAAGCGTTTCTTGTAAAACACTACTGAAGTAGATAGTTAACTGCAACAGTACGAAGTTAAATTAAACATGGAACTCCTCACGAGTACATGAGTGTGGAGACGAGAATTGCTTAGCTCCGTCGGAATTCACCTTTAGAGGTGTCTCGGGCACTAAGAATTAATTCTAACCTTATAAGTGTAATGGGGTGATGTTGCTAAAGGAGACCCCCCCCCACCTGCTGAGTCTTTATATACTTATTAACGAATTGAATTATAAGTTTGAAATGTATGCGAAATAGAACTAATATCCTTGAGAAATACCGAACCAAACCCCTACCCACAAAGATACGTGGATGGGCACTCCTAGTAGTCAACACATCTGGCCAATGTGCAAAATCTTAGATATCCGATTAAATGAATAGTTATTTCAGGTATATACCGGTGAATGTATAGGGTGGTCAACGAACAACGATTGAAGTCGATATGCCTCAAGAAACAAGCGCTATCCATTTCATTAGAAGTAGAAACTCTGATATATCATGTGTAACTGTACATTCGTAAACAAAGCTTAATAGGGTAGATACTTATAGACATGCAATTAAAAAAAATAAAAGAAGCTTAATTAAAATCATTAGAGTATTTGGGGTCAGGATTTTTTATTTCAGGATATTATTCTTTGGATACTTTTCAAATGAAATTTTCCCTAACACATTTTTAGTTCGGATTTTTGCACTGTGTGTTTCTAATTTCAGTGGAACACTCGAAATTGTTTGATAAGCATTTTATCTTCTAGGTGTCTTCTGAAATACTGTGAAGGACACGTGATCGTTTCGTTCAGTGTAGTTAGGCCTAAGGCAGGACAAATCTTTCATGAATTATTTGGAGGATAGATTATTTTTTATTTCCTCTCATAGATCAATATGATTAATTCATTTTAGAATCTAGTGCCGATAACTACGCAGAAATACGTATAAAATTTTAAATGTATTTTTCTGGGTAGGAACTTTTGCAAAAAAAGTTTGCAAGAAATATTGAATATATGAATAATTTAAATAAACTAATTTTGTTTTCATCTATGGCTCTTCTTTGAAATGATTTCCAACAAAGCTGAAGGGTAAATATTGCAGAAGGTTGGAATCCACCTCAAGAGTAATTTCTTTAATCATATGCAACTTTATGTCGTAAGAAATGGTGCGGGAAAGAAAAAAAAAATGACAAAAAGTTGGTAGCAAAAGAAAGGAAAGCAAAGAAAGAACATAAAAATATCGTCTATCAAGAAATCCTCTCTTGAGAATGGGATGAAGATTCAAGAGATTGTTTTCACAAAAAATTACAAATTACATTTTGATATTTTAAACAAAAATATTCTGTAAAAAACGAGATAATTTCTTGAACAATATGAGTACTTCAAAATTTTCTGACCCTTAAACATTTAAATGAAAATTTATCCAAGAGTTCATATTGGTGGCGACTTTTAAATAAAGTATGAGTCAATAAATACGTAGTTCAGATCCATGATTTCTTATTAGAACCAAAGTCTTCATTTAGGCCTTCTGCAAAAACTATCATAATATATAAATTTTATAAACTATCTAAAGTTGAGATTAAAATCTCAACTTTAGATAGTTTATAAAATTTATATATTATGATAATTCAAATGACTAAGTGAATTAATAAATGAAGTACTCTATAATCTACATTTGATAGTTATTTTTCTGGAGAAATTATAGTTATTGAAAGACAATACGCAATGATTAAGTTGCTTGTTGGATTGGAAATTGCTTCATTGTTTAAGTTAGAACATATTGACACAAACGAAGATCCTTCTGAGATGTGTCTTTTTCGCTGTATAATTGTCACATGCATAAAAAATCAGATCATTTTGATGTAGAATAATAAGTCCAAGAAAAAGTATTATTTTTGTAATTAATGGACGTTTCTTATTCGCACACATGCATTGGTTAGTGATTTGATAAAATTATTGGCAAACTAATTTGGTAAAACTTATTCGATAATATCATAATTAATAAGTTTACTTTAATTATCTATAATCAATTGGAAATTCTGGAGCAATCTTGAGGTTTAATAAATAGATTTGTTTTTATGTCTGAGAAGTTCGAAGACCTAGAATTTACCAGAGAGGAACCAGAATTCCAAAGTTTAGAACCGAAAAAAATTTTGATTTTGACGAATCAATTATTCGATATTTCATCCAGATTGTACGAGATAGATGTAATAATAATGAGTGCTTGAAAGCCAATTTTGATCGATCCAATATCAAAAAGGTTAAAATATAACTTTGTTGGACCGAAGTTCACATATTAATTGGAATAATTTTTTGAATCTTGACTTTATACTTAAACACACCGGTAGAATAAATGACCTTGCCAAATTGTTCGATCCAGAAATTGAATTGACTTTATTTTGGGTATTCATTACTTTGTAAATGCATTTACTCAGCAGCAGCAGCAACAACAACAACAACAATAATAATGATCTACAAAAACAGTTAATCACATAATGAGTACAGTGCAAACGACTAAATTTTATCATATACACAAATAGTCTATGCACAGACCAGAATCTGTTCTAGAAAATGAGACATAAAATTCTATGGTGTTTTGAGATTAAAATAAAACAGATCACTCATTCCCCACTTGAAGAGATTTGTTGTGACTCAGACTCCGGTGAAAAACCATCAGTTAGAGCTGGTATAAAAATATTATCCAAGGAATAAACGCCTGAGCAGTGTTCCCTAGTAAGATTCTCTGGAGGATTCTTGAAATGAACAAAAGAAGAACTCAGACTAATGGACAAAAGAACAAAGAAATTGATGATATTGCAAAAGGCCTTACACTCGAGAGATGATATACAAAGACAACATGTTCCAAGAAAAGAATGACGATGAGGACTCACCATCATTGAGATCTGTGTAGATGCAACAATTCCAAATCTCGGAGAACGCACAAAAAAGAGCAAGTAACAACTAATTTCAGCAGCCATTAACAGCAATGTCAACCAAAGAACAAACAGTAAAACAATAAATCTAGAAAACAAAAATGAAAAGCAAAACAACTATATGAATATTTCAAGTGACAAATTGGGGAGATTGCACACGAGATAATCTGAACATGGATAAAAAAAAAGAAAACCTCAAGAAAGAAACCAAATTTCTTTTACTAGTAACACAGAATAATGGCATAAGGGCCAATTATATCAAAGCAAAAATTGATAATACACAAGAGAATAACAAGTGTAGATTATGTGGAGATAAATATGAAACGGTTAATCGCATAATAAGCAAATGCAGAAAATTAACACGGAAGGAGTACAAGACTTGGCAAAACTAGGTGGGAAAAGTGTTCCACAGAAAATTGTTTAAGTGATTAAAATTTGACCAAACTAACAAATACAATATGCACAAACCAGAAACTGTCCTAGAAAATGAGACGCATAAAATTCTCAATTCAGATCAGAAGGCCAGACCTAGAATTAATTAACAAGAAAAAAGAACTTGTCATCTAGTGGATTTTGCTGTCCTAGCGGATTACTAAGTGAAAATAGAAGAAAAAAATGACAAATATTTGGATCTTAACAGAGAGCTGAAAAAGCTGTGGAACATGAAAGTGACGGCGATACCAATTGTCGTCGGAACCGATCTCAAGGTTTTGGAAAAGAGACAGGTAGAATTGTAAATCAGAAGAAGAATCGAGACCGCAGCATTGTTGAGATAGCCGACAATACTCAGAAGAGTCCTGGTGACCTGAGGAGACTTAGTCTGTGAAAAAATTGGAGTACGTCTGAAGTCCACAGACAGAAAATCAAAACCCGGATGGGAAACCAGATTTGAATCGCATATAAGAAAACTACGAAGCAAAATTACTAAAACGTAACATGAAAATATATTCGGACGAAAAGGAAAAAGTACAATAAAAACGAAAAGTACAACTCAAAGAGACTAATCAAAAAGTACTGGAGAAAGAAGGACGACGAAAACGATACCGAGACAGGACTAAACAATACAAACAAAACAGGACATTCCAAAACAATGAAAGAAAATTCTACCAGCAAGTAGAGAGTACCAGCTACCAGATGGGAGAGAGGCAAGAAGATTTTGAAGCAAAATATCAGAACGGAAAGATTATAACAAAAATACCGAATGGATAAGCCACATGGAAACTGAGTTGCAAATGCTCGAAGAGGGACCTCAAGTGAACATACACCCTGACGGGCCCAAAGCAACGCTAAAAAGTACCAAACTATAAAAATCTAGGCCTAGATTTTGGTTTTAAAAAATTACCTCCATACACGACAGACTGGCTACTGAAATGAATAAATACATACAGAAAACTGAGTTACCAGAATGGATGACTCAAGGGAAGACCACTCTGATCCAAAAAGACCCCTCAAAGGAACTGCCCCGAACAACTATAGACCCATAATATGCCTACTGATGGTGTGGGAAATACTAACGGCACAAATTAAGGTGAAGATCTACTACTCATAGATAAACCGTGGAATCTTCCTCGACGAACAGATAGGATGCCGTAAGAGACACAGAGGAACTACTATATATATTTATATCAACACATCCTCAACGAGAGTAAAACGAGACGGAAAAATCTAGCTATGGCCTGAATTTACTACAAAAAGAGACGTGATATGGTCCCCCAGACCTAGATATTACACTGTCTCAAAATATAAAAAAAATACCTGTCGAAGTCACAAACCTTACCGAGAAAACCATGCAAACCTGGAGAATGAAATTGACAGTAGGAGGACAAAGCTTAGCAGAAGTAAAAATCCAGAGAGGCATATTACATGGAGATGCACTATCACCATTACTATTTGCAACTCAATAACATTCTCAGAAAATGCACAGCCGGTTACAAACTCAGTAAATCGCGAGAAAAGATCAACTACTTGATGTATATAGACGATGTCAAACTTTTTGCCAAAAATGGAAAAGAATTGGAAACCCTAATACCAACTGTTAAAATATACAGTCAAGATATAGGAATGGAATTTGGCATAGAAAAATGCGCCTTGTTAGTAATAAGAAGTGGCAAACGACACATAACCGAAGGAGTCGAACTACCAAATCAAGTAGTCATCGGGACGCTCGGAGAAAAGGAAACTTACAAATGCTTGGGGATATTGGAAGCTGACACCATGAAACAACAGGAAATGAAAGAAAATTTTTTTAAAAGAGTATCTCAGAAGAACCAGAAAATTAGTCGAGACAAAACTCTATTGCAGGAACCTTATCAAAGGGATAAATACCTGGGTAGTCCTCTTCAAAAGATACTCGGGACCATTCTTGAAGTAGACCAGAGAAGAACTTAAACAAATGGACCAGAGAACAAGACTAACTAATCACCATGCACAAGGCACTGCATCCAAGAGATGACGTTAATAGACTATGTGTGAAGAAAAGAGGGAGGAAGAAGACTCGCCAGCATTGAAGGCAACGTTGACGCATCGATACAACTACTCGAAACCTTCATATAAAAGCACAGAGGAAGACTGATGACAGCCTCCAGAACCAATACTAACGACACGAGTACCAGCAGAACGACAATAACTAGAAAACAAAAATGGGAAGAAAAATAACTCTACGAACGTTTTAAGCGACTAACAAGTGACATTTCTCACGAGAAAACATTGACGTGGCTAAGAAAAGGAAATCTTAGGAGAGAATCTGAGTCTCTCCTAATAGCATAAGGACCAATCATATCGAACCAAGAATAGATAAGACGTAACAAAACAGCAGGTGTAGGTTATGCGGTGATGGAGATGAAACGATCAATCACATATTAAGCGAATGCAGCAAACTAGTACAGAAGGAATAAAAGACTAGACAAGACTAAGAGGGAGAGGTTTTTCACTGGAAACTGTGCAAGAAATTGAAATTTGACCATGCGAACAAATAGTATATGCACAACCCAGAACCTGTCCTGGAGAATGAGACGCACAAACTCCTCAGGGGTTTTGTGCAACAAATGGAACATCTAATCTCGGCCAAACGACCAGACCTTATAATAATCAACAAACAAAAAAAAAAAAAAGAGAACTTGCAGAATAGTGAACTTTGCTGTCCCAGCTGACCACAGAATAAAATTGGAAAAAAAAGCGAAAAGAAGGATAATTACCTCGACCTCGTTAAGGAATTGAAAAAACTGTGGAACGTGAAAGTAACAACTGTTGTTGGTGCTCTTGGTACAGTCACCAAAGGTTTTATAAAAGGACTAGAACTCTTGAAAATAAAAGGACGAGTGGAGACAATCCAAACTACAGCTTTGTTGAGATCGGCCAGAATACTGAGAAGAGTCCAAGAAACTTGAGGAAACTTGTTGTCACTCAAATTCCAGTGAAAGACCATCGGTTAATAATAATAATAATAATAATAATAATAATGATTATAATTGATTATGGGAATATTTTTAAAAAAAGTAATGTTTAAGTTTGTGTAGATCCCAAATTCCTAACCACTGGTACATGTACAACTGAGAAATTACGACTTAAGGAATAAAATTACGATTCTTATATTTACAATTTTGTTTTGGAGCTTTATAAATTAACGAGTTTATGTAATTGTAATTCATACGGCTAAATTGGACACTTCGTGTTCGTCAAGTTAGCTAAACCTTGCTGAAAATTTCCTCGTCAGTTTATCATATTTACCCAACCTTTCCGCTCGGGCAGGATATGACACAAGGTCAATTTTTAAGCGGAGTTTAACAGGTCTGAATTCAGAGTTTTCCTTTTCCTAGACTAGTTGCATAACCAAGGCTGAAGAACCTAGTCTGCCCATAGCTGGAGGGAGAATAATTGGATTCATACCTTTCCCAAGGGTATTAGTGCTACGTGAAATGCAATCAGTCTCGTCCAGGATTTGAACTCGTGTCGCCGTGTCCAATTCCTGCGACGATAACCATTACACCACGGGCACCTCGTCAGTTTATTACCTTTATCGCGACTTTTTCCAATCACTGTGGATTTTTATAAATAAAAGGCTATTTTTTCTCATTAATCTGATATTATATTTTTCCTCAGCTATTTTTTGCCAACAAGGTTTGCTGCTTTGACACCCATCTTGAAAACTGAATTATAATATAATCTCAAAGTATCAAGTGAAGTGCGCTCCGAGTAAACTTACTTACCGGTTATTTATATAGAGAGAGATTAATAAAAGGTGTTTTGATTATTGAATTTTGTTTAGTTCGAAGAAATCACCTTACTTTTTGTTGTTACTTTCGATTTCTGTCCTCTCAGATATATATTACATCTAATGGGGATTGAGCTTCTCTGACCAACACATTGAACACGCGACCTTCCAGTGAAGTGGGTGAACCTTGTTAATTCATTTTTAGTACACAAAATTCTTAAGAACGCAATATTCTCCGTGCACAAAATTCTTAGGAAAATTTTAAGGAACACAAAATTTACCGAAACCGCCTTTTATATTATATTAAAATGTGTGCTCCATCTTCAAAATAAATGATCTGACTATAGCAACTTTCTAATTTTCCTATCTTGTTACTTATCTATAATTCGGACTAACTTCCATAAAAGTTTGTGTGCATCCTCACTATCTATAGGCATGCTTAACTACACCAAGTTGATTCTTTGAGGAGTATCTTTAAGTGATTATCTATCATTGTTACGTCACTGAGTCACCACGTATATGTTTTGTTCAGTGCTGTAAGTAACAAACAATCACTTTTTTTTATACTTTATGAGTGGCTGGAATCGTTTATGCAAGTAAAGTAAATTACCATTTATGTTATATGTATTAACTTACCTTCCGTGCATCCAGGAAAGATAAGTCAGCATTTCTTTCTTACTCCATAACGAACCATTTTGAGGCCCGAATAAACTTTACGTGGTTTAATAGTACTTTCTCATCTTCCTATCAAGTCAATGTATGAAGGTATATTTCAACCAGATAAGTGGCCTCAACTCTATCCTTCTTATGGACATTGTCTTAAAGCATTTCATGGATTCGTCATTACTGGCTGCAATAGCGATCCGATATTATGGTCACGTCACGTTGAATACAGCACCGGTTCTCGTGAATGATTGATTTTAACGGAATGACAGACCATCTTATGTCAATAAGCAAGAGGATTACATTCATTGTACGTTCATATTTACATTTTTTGTGTAATTGTTTCTTTAGGTTTTTTCATTTTTTGCTCACGGTCCTATTAAATACAAACAATTTTTAAACATATTCATTTGATCCAAAGATGAGACCATAACAAGTATTACCACTCCGGGCGAGAGAGGACTTGAGAGTAGAGGCAATGAAGGGGTACTCCACACTCCTAAGATCTCCAGTGCTAAAGTCTCATTATTAGATGCAGTTTAGAACCATATCCAAGACACACCGATTCCCGTCAAATCACTGCAGCGATGAGCTTGTTCTGCATTTTGATGGGTGACCATTTAGAAACAGTAGTTACTGTAAGCAACCTGAGGCCTTTGCAAAGCTTAGTAAATAATGACGCTAGCCATACTCTCTTTCATTCGTTATATTATAGAAGATAGTCGGAATATATCATTTATTCGCCAAATATTGAATTAGATTCCAATTGTTCACGATTGACAGAATTATTGTGACAAAGAAACGATGAAGAAAATACATCACCTGAAGCATAATACAACTTGTTTATGAGCGAGTGAGTGACTGATAGGAACGGCATATTAACTCGTCTCGGTTTATTTTATGCCGAGAATTAAGGAAATCGGGTTCATTGTCCATTGATTGATTGATTTGAGCAACATGTCAACTTCTCTAGGGTTATTTTATGCATAGGGATTAGGGAATAGCGTACACGGTACATTCATATTTACATTTTTTGAGCAGTTGTTTCTTAAGGTTTTTCTTTTTTTGTGCACTGCTCTATCAAAAACAAATAAATTTCAAACAGATATATATGAGACCTTAACAAGGTTCTGCCTCTCCGGGTGAGAGTAGATCTAGGCGTGATGGCAATGAAAAGGTACTCCACACTCTCTTTGATCTTCAGCACTGAAGCCTCACCATCAGATATAGTTTAGTGTCATACCTAGGAAAATCCATTCTTTTGGGGGTACTTACCCCTCTGCAGGGAATACAGTCAGCATATTCTAAGCTTCACTGACAGGGTCATAAGTTATTTCGATAGAGGTACAAATAATGTCTTAAATGCTGAATTTGTGAGGTTTGTTATCATAAACTGTTGGTTTCAAATTAGTGTGAAAACGTTTGTCTAAGGGATCATCCTTATTATACAATGATGCTCTCGAAGCAGAGTCCTCATCTTAGTTATTATAATCGACCGTAGTACTCTCCAACGTTCTTACGTTCTTCAGAGTTCGTCGGAAAACTGACTTAGTGTATAAAAGCGTTGATTAAAACGTATTTAATTACGTAGAAGTTGTACGTTTAATCCTCGGTTCGATATTGCCAAAAGTCATAGACTTTGCTTTAACAAAGAAACAGACAAATCTTTTTCTTTTTTTGGTAATTCTTCAAAACATTGTTGAGCAAAGAAAAAACAAACAAACACAAAAAAACAAACAAACAAACAAACAAACAAAAACATAGTAGAAGTTCAATTCTTGGGTTGGGCAGTGTAATGTACTCTTGTTCAGAAGAAGAGACAAAGTGACATCTTAAGGACTAAATTAACAAGATCATCTTCTAAGAATGGACAGCAGAATGAGAACAATCTACTTTTGTGGATTGAATAAGGGTTCGAAATTCCCAGAAGTTAAACGACTAAAATTGACACCCAAAGAAGGCGGGAAGGTACGACACAACCACAAAAACTTTGTGATGATAACAACCAAAATGGGGGCATTAGTACGTATAGGTTAGTGTAATTATTATGTCCAAATGAATGGCAGCTCTATAGTGAGAACCTCACCCTAAAATCATTCATGGGTGTAAAATTCGTTGAGTATAGATGTTATAAATACCAATAACAAAAAATTCTCGATAAGGAATTATCTGTTTTAATCTCTCTCTCTCTCTCTCTCTCTCTCTATATATATATATATATATATATATATATATATATACGCGCGTGCGTGTGTGCATTTAGTTTTCACTGTCGTTCATTTGTTTTCTTATCCTGTTTCTATTTTGATTGATGCAAATTGATATACCAAAAATCCAAAGAAATAGTTTCATTTATTTATCATCGGTTTTATTTATTAATTCATTTTTTTAATTTTTTGTCGCAAAAAATAAATTTGTAATAAAAGCGTTATCAAATCGAAATCAGGAATGAAATTTAGTTGTTGATTCGTTGTTCTTTCACTGAGCCGAATCGCAAAATTCTTAGTCTGTTGCCTGTTTTTGCGTAGCCTGATAACATTTTTTCTTTTAAAATTGATTAGTTCCTCTTAAGAAAGAAAGAAAGAAAGAAAGAAAGAAAGAAAAGCTTATTTTTCTCATAATTATCATTGAAAATGTTCAATTAATAATAACCAATACATGGAAATCATGTAGAATTTACACATTGCTTGTGATTTAAGTATCACGAGTTTATGAGGTGTGCATCTTCACATCACAAAACATAATATTCCAGATTGTTCCTTTTTGTTCTGACCTTGAACTTGGCTCTCATCACCTTCAATAATTATGGCCAACTGAATGACGGCTCTATAGTTTGCCATAGTACAGCCACTATTAAGAACGCTGATATTGATGTTTGTTGCAGAAAGCTGTTGCATAAATAGGCTTAATATTATGGTCTGTTCAGTGTTGTTCCAAGAACGCAAAAAAATGACATTTAAAATTACTATATCATCTCAGATTTATTTATTATAGGGATCACATATAAGAAACCACTACTTCTCAAATAGTGAGACCGAAACACCTACATCAGCTTTAATTAAAAGCAAAAAAGGAAAGAAAAGTTAATCATTTGATGCTGCCGAAAATAATAGGTTCTTTTTCGTTCATTTATATGGCAATAAAGTTTAATCTAATCAAAAATAAACGTGATGTACACTTACTTCAATAGATAAGGTCTTTTCGATGGAGGAACAAGACTTGTCGATAAAAGTTCCAAAATTCTCGCTGAATAAATGTATTTGGAAAGAATGAAATTGAATTTAAGGATATATGAACTAAGATTTGGAGTGGTATGATTCAGTAAAAAATGATGTTTTAATATTTATCTTTTAAATTGTAAAATTTCATTTTTATACGTTTTCAAATTATGGTGAATATCTTCGCATGGATATTGTCAAGGTTTCGTTTGTTCAAATGTGATATCCTAATAAAATGGAATTCAATGAATAGATTAAATAAAATGGAGCACCAATAATAATTTTAAATCTAAAATTTATTTTTAACAAAAGGAATTATTTATTTCATTCATACTGTCGTTTTCATAATTCTTTTTAATTGAATTATTAGCTTTTTTCACATTTTATTTTTTCATTTCGTTCTTTTTTTTTTCATCGGTGTTTAAACGCATAAATACTTTCCCTCAAAAAGATACTATCAAATCAAATTTTCTCCAGTCAGTTTCTTGGAAACCAATGAGATGATTCTTCCCGATATCCCCTCCTGGCCAATTTTCAGAAACATCAGACGATCGAGTTCTACAGCTATATCACGACATTTGTGCCGTCTGTCATCTTGAATCAAAACTTCAACGCGTGCAATGTTGTCTTTTATTGTTAATGAAACACAGGCACATACATACGCGTATACGCACGTGCACACACACGAACACACACATACACGAACACACACACACACACATATATATATATATATATATATATATATATATCTCGGTCACACATCGTAGTCTCATTATTGACAAATGAGAATTCCGTTATTATAACACGACAATATTAACCGCATGACCGCTTTTCTAAACTCGCAGACACACACGTATACGAAGCTTTTTGCAATGTATAAGAAACCTGCTGAGTGTTTCTGTGTAATAAGGAATTCCTTTATTATAATTTTTGTATTTGTTTTATCATTATTAATATTTGGTTCAAATTTTATCACAGTAAAGTTGTTATAATCTTTTTTAATTTTCTAACTTTTTACTTTTACATTTTTAGAGTTTTTTAAAAAATTTTATCATATTTACTAACCCCTCCGCTCGGGCAGGATATGACATTAGGTCAATTTTTAAGCGGAGTTTAACAGGTTTGAATTCAGAGTTTTCCTTCTCCTAGACTAGTTGCCTCACCAAGGCTGAAGAACACAATCTGCCCTACTATTTACCCATAGCTGGAGGGAGAATAATTGGATTCATACCTTTTCCAGGGGTATAAGTGCAATGTGAAATGCAATCAGTCTCGTCCAGGATTTGAACTCGTGTCGCCGTATCGAACGACGATGATCATTACACCACGGGCACTTCCTCCTCCTTTTTAATTTTATAGATTTTAAAATAACAGCAAAATTTCCACGTGCACAGATCAGATGCTCTGATCCAAGCCAGAAGTGCTCAGGTGCAACACTTTGATCATAGGCACATATACTACACTTTAAGTGTAAACAGATGGGGTGATCCATACATACATATTCCCATCAGAAATTACAGAATTTGTGCTATTTTATAATTTTTCGTTTAAACTGTTTGTTAGTATAGCAATCACTATAAACGTTAGTTGAATGTTAAAAAAAGGAATGTAAAAGAAATTTTAAATATCAGAACGGAAAGATTATAACAAAAATACCGAATGGATAAGCCACATGGAAACTGAGTTGCAAATGCTCGAAGAGGGACCTCAAGTGAACATACACCCTGACGGGCCCAAAGCAACGCTAAAAAGTACCAAACTATAAAAATCTAGGCCTAGATTTTGGTTTTAAAAAATTACCTCCATACACGACAGACTGGCTACTGAAATGAATAAATGCATACATAAAACTGAGTTACCAAAATGGATGACCCAAGGGAAGACCACTCTGATCCAAAAAGACCCCTCAAAGGAACTGCCCCGAACGACTATAGACCCATAATGTGCCTACCGATGATCTGGGAAATACTAACGGCACAAATCAGGGAGATCTACTACTCATTGATAAACCGTGGAATCTTCCTCGACGAACAGATAGGATGCCGTAAGAGACACAGAGACACAGAAGAACTACTATATATAGATCAACACATCCTCAACGAGAGTAAAACGAGACGGAAAAATCTAGTTTTGAGCTTGATCGACTACAAAAAAAACTTACGATATGGTCCCACAAAGCTGAATACTACACTGTCTCAAAATATATAAAATACCTGACCAAATCGTACAGTTTATCGAGAAAACCATGCAAAACTGGAGAGTGGAGTTGAAAGCAGGAAGAAAAAGCTTAGCAGAGGTAAAGATTCAAAGAGGCATATTCCATGGAGAAGCACTATCACCATTACTATTTGTAATAGCGATGATGCCACTTAATCACATCCTTAGGAATTGCACAGCCGGTTACAAACTCAGTAAATCGCGAGAAAAGATCAACCACTTGATGTACATAGACGACGTCAAACTTTTTGCCAAAAATGGAAAAGAATTGGAAACCCTAATACCAACTGTTAGAATATACAGTCAAGATATAGGAATGGAATTTGGCATAGAAAAATGCGTCATGCTAGTAATAAAAAGTGGCAAACGACACATAACGGAAGAAGTCGAACTACCAAATCAAGTAGTCATTGGGACGCTCGGAGAAAAGGAAACATATAAATACTTGGGGATATTGGAAGCTGACACCCTCAAACGACAGGAAATGAAAGAAAGAAAATTTTAAAAGAGTATCTCAGAAGAACCAGAAAATTAGTCGAGACAAAACTCTATTGCAGGAACCTTATCAAAGGGATAAATACCTGGGCAGTCCCCTTCATAAGATACTCGGGACCATTCTTGAAGTAGACCAGAGAAGAACTTAAACAAATGAACCAGAGAACGAGAAAACTAATGACCATGCACAAGGCACTGCATCCCAGAGATGACGTTAACAGACTATATATGTGAAGAAAAGAGGGAGGAAGAAGACTCGCCAGCATTGAAGACAGCGTAGACACATCGATACAACGATTCGAAGACGGTATAGAAAAGCGCAGAGGAAGACTGATGACAGCCTCCAGAACTAATACTAACGACACGAGTACCAGTAGAACGACACTAACCAGAAAACAAAAAATGGGAAGAAAAACAACTCCATGCACGTTTTAAGCGACTAACAAACGACATCTACAGCAGATGTAGGTTATGTGATGAAAGAGACAAAATGATCAATCACATAATAAGCGAATGTAGCAAATTAGCACAGAAAGAATATAAGAGTTGACACGACTGGGTAGGCAAGGTGATCCACAGGGAACTGTGCAAGAAGTTGAAATCTGACAATACGAACAAATGGTATATGCACAACCCAGAATCTGTCCTAGAGAATGAGACGCACAAACTCCTTTGAGATTTTTAGATACAAACGCATTACTAAATCTTGGCCAGACGATCAGATCTTATAATAATCTACAAAAAAAAGAGAGAATTTGCAGAATAGTGGATTTGGCTGTCCTGGCGGACCACAGAGTGAAATTGAAAGAATGTGAATAGAGGGATAACTACCTCGACCTTGTTAGGGAATTGAAAAAGCTGTGGAACATAAAAGTGACGATATCAATCGTAATTGGTGCTCCTGGTACAGTCACTAAAGGATTAGTACAATTAATTGAGGACTTGGAAATAACAGAACGAGTGGAGACCATCCAAACTACTACATCATTGAGATCGGCCAGAATACTGCGAAGAGTCCTGGAGACTTGTGGAGACTTATTGTCACTTAAACTCCAGTGAAAAACCATCAGCTGGTGTGAAAAAGAGTACAAATAATAATAATAATAATAATAATAATAATAATAATAATAATAATAATAATAATAATAAATTAGACTGGAAACATGGATAAGAAATCTACAACTAGCAAAAATGCTTAGACAGAGGAAAAACGCTGGAATATGTTGGGACAAAAAGAGAAAAGCAGCACCATAATTAAAACAAACTATACAACTTGAGAAAATAAATCAGAATGTACTGGCGAAAGAAGGAAGACTAAAAAGACATTAAGACAGGATCAAACTATACAGACGAAGCAGAACATTCCAAAACAACGAAAGAAAATCCTGCCAACATGGGGAGAATGCATGAAGACAGATCAACAACCGGATGAAAAGGAAGCAAAACAATTTTGGAGCAAAATGTAGGAACGGAGAGAACGGAGAGAACATTACAGAAAAGCCGAATGGATAAACAACGTGAAAAGTTAGAAAGACTCGAAGAAGGTACTAAGGCAAAAATACACTTCGATTCACTCAGAGCACCACTCACGTGCTATCCTCGCTTTGTCGCTCGTGGTCTGCTATTGTATGGGACAAACCCTGTCATTTTATGTATATTTTCAACTAAGGGTAGGGACGGGGCAAAACAAAAAATATCAATTTTCTCCAAATTTGGGATTGTTTAAGTTCCATATTCGAAGCTTTATTCTAATTTTTTGGCTGCTTTTATGTCAAACAATGACAATACATTTGCGTTTCTTTCTTTTCCAATAACAATTCACTTTCGTCAAATTCCTTTCTCATCAAAATAACATAATTCTTATCTACACTTCATTTCAAAAACCCATTATGCCATTGCACATTTGTAATGTATTTCTCTATTTTTCTAAAATCCAAATCGGTTTATTTTTCTTCTGGTTAATACATTTTTTCTGACCAGCCTCCGACCCTTATAGGGTTACAATTAATTTTTAAAAAAAAGCAAAAAGAGAGAGCGAGAAGTTGCCACCGAGTGAAAATTAAAGAAAGTAAAAAGAGAGACAAGTACTTGGACCTTGCCAGATTACTAACCAAGCTGTGGAACAAAAGAGTGACTATGTTACCAATTGTAATTTGCGCCCTTGGAATGGTCCTCAAAGGCTTGGAAAAGGAGTTAAAAGGGCTGGAAATCGGAGGACAAATCAAGACCTGTCAAACTACAACATTGTTAAGATCGACCAGAATACTGAGAAGAGTCCTGGAGACCTGAAAAGACTTGCTGTCACTCAAACTTCAGGGAAAGACCATCAGCTAACACTGGTGTGAGGAACTCGCAAGGAGTATGATAATAAAACTATTGACGTAAAATAATATATAAATGTATCTATTCAAGAATAAAAAGAAAGCACTTTGAAGAATACTTAATTTTGATTTCTACTTTCCAAGATAAATAAATTAGCGACCAAATGTTCAGTACTTTTTCTACTTCATAAAAGCTTGTTTACTCTTAATGAAAATATAACAACTTTTAAATCACTGAAGCTCATTTTTGAAGACCGCAAGTCATTTTTCTTTAATCTTTAAACTAAGAAATCAGTTGATTTCAAATGGAACGCTGTCATCTCACTGAACATCGATTTATGTGCGTTACGAGTTTTTGCCTCAGTGTACAACTATTCATATTATTCTAAGGTACCTGGATACTTTTTAATTATCAGTAATCGTGTAGAGTTTGTCTGTCCTCTCTATATGGCCACATAGTTTGATATAGAGCTACTGAATTTCGTATACTTACTTATTGGACCAAGTGTAAGGCTTTAAAGTTAAAAATGTTCCTCGTGATGAAAGCTAGGAATTAATCGAGAAGGGATCTCTGACAATAAAAAAGTAATTAGCAAGAAGCTATGTTGTTCAAGACCTAACTAATCGTAGAAAATTTAAATTTCCAAACTTCGAAAGAAAAAAAAAAGAAATATTTGTCACTCAAAAATAATTATCCACTTTTAATTGAATATTAGTAATTAAGTTTATAAGTAAGTCTTCAATTTGGAGATGTAGAATAAGTACATAACATTACCAGCCCATTATCCAAGAGGATAGAGAGTTCGCTAAATGGCCCATGAGAACGGGGTTCAATCCCAAGTCATACCAAGACTCAAAAATGGTACTTGATGCTCCCTTGCTTAACACTCAGCATTAGAATGCACGGATCAAGGGTAAAATTGAGCAATCGAAGGAAAGGAGTAGCGTTCTCTCCTACACCACGGTGTAGTAGCTAATGTAAAGGAAGCCTTCAGGTTGCCCTCGACTACGGTCGCCAACTTTACTTATTGTTTAATTAAAACTAATAATCAGGACAATAAAATAAGTATAATAAATTTCTTAAATGTTCCTTGAGGTTAAAAAAATATTTCTTCAAAACTTCTTGCCCTATTAGCGGGACTTAGAAAACGCTGATTGTATCCCCAGCAGAGGGGTAAAACCCCCAAAAGATGTCTCCAGTGTATCATACTATACAGTATCTAATGGTAAGGCTCTCGTTCTAGAGATCCTAACAATATGAACTTATTGTCTTGCTCGACGTAGATTTATTATTTTTAAAAAATCTTGGGTGATGAAACTATAAATACATGATAACAAATAAATCAAAATTAACCAGGCGTCTCGAAACATTGCAAATATACATACTTATTTATCTGTGCATCATTACTGATAAAAGTTCAACAACATTCTAAAGTTAATAGTGAACAAACACATTAAAAAGGTGTCAGGACAAGTAAATTTCTTCATTCTTATTTTGCATTTAAAATCAAAGCACAAGGAAGAAACTATTTTAAAGGAAGCCCATAATTGTTGCTATGAAATTAAAGTGTTACAAGTTTCAGTTGTTTTTATCCATTTGCAGCCAAAAGTGTCTGTAAATTTCACGTTTTAATAATGGTGTCATTATTTATAAAAATTCCATATATCAGGGATTGTGGATAGTGATATAAAATGATGAAACTCCTTGGGATCGGTCATCGTCAGTGATGAAGTTATCACATCCTGATTTGCTTTGGTTACTCAAATACCAGTAGCTACCAACTTTCAATAACTCTCAACATTGCATTTTCAAACAGAGAAAAAAAGAAAGGAAAAAAAAACAAATTTCAAAAACGTTTTTTAAAAGGACTATAGTTGCACACAGTGTGATATCGAAACTGCATCCAAGGATCCAGCAAACGGCCATAGAAGGAAATTCGACAACATTTGCATATAGCACGGCGATATGAATTCGACTATAGTCGCACACAGCTGGGATTTTAGCCTATAGTCGCACACATCAGTAAAAATGTTCAAAGGATTAATACGAAGTATGATCCAAAAGTATCGAGACTGATTCTTTAATCTTTTTGAATTTTGAATTTAAATGAAAACTTCTGCACAGCTAAACAACTATAACAAAGTGATGGTGTCTAGACGTCTAAACCGTTGTCTTGATGTCTACAGTACTATCTAGATGAGTCTGCACTGATTTTTAAAAAGTATGAAACCAGTATCGATACTTTTTGAACATAAGTTTTTGTTGAAACACAGGACTGATCTTGTACAACACCCTCCATATTCACCAGAATTAGCTTTGTACGACATTTCCTTGTTTCCTAAACTGAAAATTCACCGCAAAGATGACGGACATTAAAGGAATACGACTGAGTAACTTCACACAATATCGAAATAGGAATTTTAGCCAATATTAAATTCCAAGATGACTATTTTGAAGAAAATTAACGTTTCGTTCATTGTTCATTTCAGTTTTAGTAAATGGAGTTTCGATCTCGATGCTTTTTTATACATCTTGCAACGCCAAAATTGAAATAAAGAAAAAACGCATGTTTGAACAGGTTTATTAAGAGTTTGGTGTATTTCAATACAATCAATTTTTCATCTTGATTTCAAGAAAAAAAATCATTTTCCAAATGAAAGAACCGTCCCAACTATAGATCAATATCATGTTTACCAATAATGTGGAAGATTCCAAATGTACTCATAAGAGAAGAAATCTTCTACACACTTGAAAGTCACAGGTTATTACCAAAAGAACAGAAAGGAAACCGCAAAGGAAATTGAGGAACAAATGACCTTTTATATAGAAACCAACAGTTTAAAAACAATCCACAATTTAGAAATAACCCACTCTTTTCAATACAGTTTTAAAGTAATCCAAATTTACCAAGTAGATGATTATGCAATATTAGTATTGAAAGAAAAAAAGTTAATACATAAATACAAACCACTTTTAAACAGAACTGTTTAAATGGGAGTGAATTTGAAGTACAAAAGGAAAAAAAGAGAAAAAAGAAAAAGTGGGGAGAAGAAAAATGGAGGATCAACAGTATTAGAATTATATGACGAAACTGCAATTATTCCATTTATTTATTCATTTATTGTCATTTCGCTTTCTTTTCCTCGTTATCTTTTTGCTGACACTTAGTAATACATTACGATATTTCCTGCAACATAGATAGCAGAATATAAATGTTTTTTGTTTGTTTTTAGTTCCTTTCGTACATTGTTTAACTTCCGGCTCTGACCATAAGGCTATTCAATTTTTTAAATTCACATGAAAACAATCTTCTTAAAATAAATATCTGAAAAGGCTCTTTAGAACCGAAACATACCTAGTAAATTTTTTTTGAATAAAATGAAGTATGAAAATTGTTTACGTTTGCACACATTTCCGTTTTCCTTTTCTTCCGTTGCATTTAGTAATTTTTAAATTGAGTATATATATAAGTACACACACACACACACACACACACGCACACACACACACACACATATATATATATATATATATATATATATATATATATATATAGAGAGAGAGAGAGAGAGATGCGAAGATTCATAAAAATGATTTTCCACATGTGGATCCTATTAACTCTGTACGGAATTCAAACCAGGTTTGTCATATTTACCTTAAGTCTTGTAAATCAACAGCTAAGTTTAAGAGTCAATTAGTCACTAATCAGGATGTTGGAGTTTTAATTTTAATTGTAAATACAGCTATCACGTGTCAAGATGTAGCAGTAACTATATATATATATATATATATATATATATATATATATATATATATATATATATATATATATATCAATTTCTTGTTTGATCTGAAGAAGTTCTCTTTATTTTTTAGAACATTGATTTATATCAATGCTTGTTAACAGGATGGAAATAAACTTATTATATTAATGTGATCAATTATTTTTTTTAATAATTTGCTCTGTGGATTTGATTTGCCTTGAGCTCTTGACCGGGATTACTTAAATCTAAAATTATATATTTGAATATTTAAATTGTCCTATTTAGAATTGTTCCCAACTCGGGATTTACTGGATTAAATACCGTCTCATATATATATATATATATATATATATATATATATATATATATATATATCTATATATATATCACCGTGTTATTAATTCACTACAAAAAAATTACCAGTCTCTATGAACCACAAGAGTAGGAAATGCTTCTGTAGATAGCAATTTTGTTGGTTTTCTGGATGAATTAGTCTTTCCTGATCAGTTTTAAATTAAAATACTCCGGGCACTTTATCACTATCCCCTATATATGTTTGTTTATGTCTTTAAAATACTCCCTGAGGTCAAAGAAGTTCACAAGTATATAGGTAACAAGCACATAACCGAACGAAGAAAAAATTATATATATATATATATATAGATAGATAGATAGATAGAGAGATAGAGAGAGAGAAAGAAAGAAAGAAAGAAAGAAAGAAAGAAAGAAAGAAAGAAAGAAAGAAGAAGGGGCGAGAAAGAGAAAGTCTGGAGCGGAATAGTCAAAAGGCATTTATTTTTCACAACAAATATTTAGATTTTAACATAACACCATTCTTTGTCAATAGATTTAACCCAGTGGTAAATATTAATTACATAAGTCGAATTACAGTGTTAATTTCAAATCTGAATTCACCTAATAACTACGCGCCTTGCTACGGACTTGTGGATCCACTCTTGTGCATTAAAAAGTAAAAAATATTAGATTAGTGTGAAAATAATTGCCGTTTTAAAACATCAATTTTAAACCAGTATATCTCAATTTTGAGTCAAATTTATTAATTGAAATTAGAATCTATGTATTGTTGTCATCAATAAACAAATTTATTTATCTTTGTCACATAGAATTTTGGAGTCCTGGAACCGATGAATTTTTTCAAAGGTTGATTAATTGATCGATTAATCTTAACGGAATGTCAACCTGTCTTGGGTTATTTTATGCACAGAGGTTAGGGAATCGCGTTCATGTTACGTTCATATTTACATTTTTTGTGTAATTGTTTTAGAAGATTTTTTAATGCAGTCTTATTAAATACGAATAATGATCTCTTTGACCCATAGACAAGACTCTAACAAGTACTACCACTCCGGGTCACAGTGGACCTGCGGGTAATGGCAATGAAGGAGTTCTCTACACTTCTCAGATCTCCAGAACTGAATCCTCACCATCAGATATAGTTTTGTGTGATACTCAGGACAGGACTAGGGGAAGGGGCTTACTCCTCTGTATATGATGTAGTCAGGATATTCTAAGCCCTACTGACAGGGTGGAATTTTTCGAAGACGTTTTGAGTTGCTAATTGGTTTTTGAAGATCATCTCTTTCAGGAAGTCGGTTTGACCATATAGTTTTAAAAAATAGTTTATTTTGAATACGCTTCAAAGTTTAGAATAACATCATCAGTTACTTTTGCATCAAGCTAATCGACTAAGAAAATATTTTGAATTTCATCTCATAGAAGGATTCGAATTTGTAATTTTCTGCGTATAGCAATCAAACAATTATCAATGAATCACGACGGCTCAAATTAGTTCATGTGCTGGCTAAAAATTCTGAATTAAGAAATCGCAATGAAAGAGTAACGTAGGTACGCAAAAAGGAAGGATGTAAAGAAAAAAGGTAAACATTGTAAGGATAATGAAATCATATTAGACTTTTAAAAGGAATTATTTTTAAAGATATATATATATATTTATATAATTGAACGAAAATCCAACAAATGGTGAAGTTCAAGATATTAGAAAATACCAAAATGCATAAAAAAAACACAAAGCACAAATATAACCTCTGAAATGAGTTAAAAGAAAAAAATGGTTGTGCCAGGAGGAGATCTATATCAACTGAATATAGTTTATTTATATGTCCTCTATAAACAGACAAAGAGTTTGATGCAGAATAACCCTATTGTACTCATTGGATTAAAGAGATAGTTTTAAGGTTAAAAACGCTTTTCATGGAAAAAGAGGTGCTCTCACGGAATGGGGTCTATAAACACTAATAATAAGAAAGCAATGTTGCTGCAAAACATAGCTAGTTGTGCAAAATTTAAATTTCCTAACTTAAAAAAAACTTGTCTAAAAAAACAATCATTCACATCTAATTAAGCACAACCAATTAGATTTATTGAAAGTTCTTCAAAGCTGAATTTCACTCACTGAAAAATTTCATTCTACAAAACTGTAAAAATTCTAAACGAGCAATATTAAATTCATAATATAAAAATGATTGAAAAATATAATTTTCTGTTATGTGGATTTATCTTTTATATTAACATTTTTTTTAAATGAAATAAGTAGGAAGTATATTTGACACTTGTAACTATCTCCACGTTTGCGATCCAAGACTTTGACTTCTTATTTTACATAGAATGATATTCCAGCAAGTATAGAGTGTCTCAATATACATAGAACCAATGTGACTACTTAAAACTCTACTACTAATAATGTTGTTCTTTTTTGTTTCAGATTTGAAAATAGTATACTATAACAACTAATAATCTTTGATCATAATGCCTTGGACCAGAAAGGGAAATGTATTTTGCGTCACAACTTATTTGGGAACAAAATCATTCAAAACTACAAGCAAAATTTCGCAGGAAGTTCAATTTTAACAATTATCCCCAGAAAAGATAAATTTATCGTTGGGTACTCAAATTTTAAGCCACGGGGTCAGTAAAAAACCTCAACAAGAAGGCAGAAAATCCCAGATTAGACAGGAAGTTGACTGCAAGATTTCCTGACAATGTAGACGTGATGAAAGATTCTGTCGGAAGGAGTCCAAAAAAGTCCCTCCGAAAACGTTCCCAAGAACTTGATCTTTCACGTGCACTGTAGGATAAAGTCAATCAATTTCTGCCTTTGTCATCTGGCTTGACCTTTCTGAAGTGATATAATTGCTTTTTAGGACTCAGATGAAAGATGTCTTAATGCGATATGGATTATCATGTTAATGGATTGAATCTATTTTGTATAAAATAAAGTAAAAAAAAAAATGGATCTATCACTGCAAACTTTTAGTAATTTTTAAGAACTCATTACAGTCAGTGAACGCTGTAGAGTACAAAGTCAGATGTTATTGAACTGACTAATTGATTTTGACGGCATATTAACCAGTCTAAAGTTATTTTATGTCTAGTGGTTAAGGAATCGCGTTCATTGTACGTTTCTATTTACATTTTTTGTGTAGTTATTTCTTAAGAGTTTATTTATTTATTCATTTATTCATTTGCATTTGACACTGTCGAATTTGAATAATTTTTCTTGGGATCAAAATAATGAATTGATTCATATTTACATGTAAATTTTCCACTTTGTTAATTGTTTATTCTCATTTTCCTGTCAAGTCTGAAGTTTGTATTTGTAAATAGACATTTGAATTAATTTGTTAAGAATTTACCTCTTTCGAAAACTAATGAAAGGAAATGAGTTTTAATGTTATAAACAGTATGTCATAATTTCCGCAAAGTAGGCTAATGAAAATATATTAACAAAAGAGTAAATACATATAAAGCTTGGTACTCTCTGTTGAATGCCCCCACCCTTTTAAGGGTGGGGGCATTCAACATCTGTTATGATAAAAAAAATAAAAGTTTCCTTGTTTAACTTTCAAATACACCTCTTGTTGGATGTTAAAGGTGAAGCGCTGGAAGTTCTTAGGCTGACATGCCGTTAAAATCAATCAATCGTTCAGATTTTTAGATCTGATTGATTGATTGAGTTATTTTAACGGCATGTCAGTCCGTCTTTGATTATTTTATACACAAAGATTAGGGAATTGCGTTCATTGTATCTTCATATTTACATTTTTGTACTGTTGTTTCTTAATAGTTTTTTATGCTCACTGTTCGATAGAATACGAATAATTCAAAATAGATTTGTTTGACCCATAGATGGTACTATAATAGGTACTACCACTCCGGGTGAAAGTGGACCTTGGAGTAATAGAGATGAAAAAGTACTTCAGAAGCACCCAGATCCCCAGAACTAGTGTTTCACTATCAGATACAGTTTAGTTTCATTCCCAAGACACCCCTTTATTTTGGGAGAAGGGTTTTACCCAACTGCATCGAACAGAGTCAACTTATTCTAGGCCTTGCCGACAGGGCTCGATGAAGATCTGATTTTTATCAAATCTTCATAAGTGTTATCTGTCAACCATGAAAACTATTTGTAAGAAAGTTATTTCCGTTAAATCTAAAATATCGTTAAGTCTTCTTCTACTGATCTATATATTAATTTTAAGATAAATCTTAGAAATCATTTTGAAGTGGCAATTGATGGAAATTGCTAAGAGTTATCATTTTATCAAAACTGTATGGTAACTTTAAAACCATTATCTGATTTCGGCCACAGAAAACATCAAAACTGTAAGTTTTACTATTAACCGCTGAAATTAATTTTCTAGCAGTATTTAATTAATGGCAGTTTGTTTTCATTCCCGTCACACAATCTCCTCTAATGTCAACTAGTTTAAGCATAGGAAAAGAGGAAAGTTAGCTACAGGAACCAGTGCAGCAGATTTTGTAATTAATAAGATTGGTGGGAGTAAGGTAGGGGATTGCAGTTAAATATTCTCCGCTATTTTCATCACTTTAGCCCTAATAAGGCAGTATCTTGTTTAACTGTTATATTATAGCTTTGGTCTATTATTGCTATAATAGCTTTGTGGATTTACCGCTAAGCATTTTTCTTGATAATGATGAGGCATGGATTATGCCTGTTCTCATTTTTATGTTTTCAAAATGGAAAAATTATTTATTCAATTAAAATGTTTAAAACACTTCCGTAATACATTATTTTTCGATAATTTGAAATATCATCATTACATATGAGAATAGAATAAAAATGAAAGGCTTTCAAGAAGCTGTTATTTTTCATTAAAAATCAATAACCCGATATGTACTATGTTTATTGATTTA